>CM051708.1:14869945-14897084 GCA_028022725.1 Lycodopsis pacificus
TGGGTACTATCCCTATTTATTGCTGCATCTTCTGCTTGAGACAAAATGCATCAAGAAATACAACATGGGTTAAATTGCTGTGGTTGAAGTGTTTTAATTAATAGGAAATATGTATTTATTGTTCCTTAAGCTACTCTTTTCACCCTCTTGTTTCGACAGAGGAAACACGATGAGCATGCTATCACCATAGAGGACTCTTCCCACGAATCTTCCGCATCTGGAACTCCCCCCTCTTCATCCTCCTCTTCGTTCACCACCTCCCCTCACATGGCCAAACCTTTCTCACACACCCTGCCTCCGCCCAAGACGCCAACGCCGTCTCCGGGGATGTGTCCCAGCAGCCGCCAGTCACCCTGCTACCACTCCCCATCCAGGAGACCTCACCCGCCAAACCCTCTGACCCCTGCGCCGAGCCCGGCGGCGGCCGCCCCCCGCTCCCCGGCCCTCAGCCCCGCTCCTTCACACCTCTCCAAGGGGCTGGAGAGGGGCAGTGAAAGAGGAGAGGGACAACCACCTCAGGACTACCCACAATCCCTAGAGCCAGGTGAGTGCGGAGAACTCTGTAGGCGGGTTCATGGATGCAATGTCTTAATTCAAGGAAAACAACTTTACTAGTAGGCTGAACAGTCAGATAACAGAAGTATAGACAGAGAGTTAGAGACAAGGAAAAGGCTCAGAGATAGAGAGGGAGAGAGATGGAGGGTTCTGCTGCAGTCTTTGAAGCGTGGTATTCTTTTGATTTTGCAGAAATTGTTTGAAGCATGGCTGATCCCTTGCTCTGTGTGTCCTTGAGTGTGTGTGTGTGTGTGTGTGTGTGCAATTTTCTGTGAAAGCTAAAGAGGGACAGCGGGCGGGTCAGCCATTAAGGTCAGAGAAAGCATATGGGCACTCAGTGTGTATATGTGTGACCTACCAGCTTGTGTGTGTGTGTGTGTGTGTGTGTGTGTGTGTGTGTGTGTGTGTGTGTGTGTGTGTGTGTGTGTGTGTGTGTGTGTGTGTGACCTGCCAGCTTGTGTGTGTGTGTGTGTGTGTGTGTGTGTGTGTGTGTGTGTGTGTGTGTGTGTGTGTATGTGTGTGTGTGTCTGAGCTCGCATGTGTGTCACAAGAGGAAGGTCAGTGAAATCTTCAGACAGGCCCTCCTTATCCTTCAGGGGTCCTTGAGAAGTATAGGCGGAAGGATACACATTCATCTGGCTGTGTTGTCAGGGGGCGGAGGGATACCATCAATAATAAGAGTGCAGGGGTGACAGGGCCGGTGCTGCAATCACAGGAAAACGGCAGGGTGTCATCAATATCCCACATAGATCTATACACTCACTCACACACACACACACACACACACAGGCACACACATACAGTGCATATTATATACACTGCTGTACACACACACACTCTCTGTGTTTTCTGCACCCTGCTGTCAGTGTATTATGTCAACTGTAATCACATGCTTCATCCTGTCTGCCTGAACAGAATGGCAATGAATTTAAAAGGGAAAGGGCCTGACTTAAAAGCAATGGGGATTTTCTATTTTCTGTAGGTGCTTGTAAATACACTTTAAGTGCAGTTTGTCAGATTGTGAAAATGGTTTTATGTCAGAAACCCTACTTGACCTTCCTTCTCTCTTCTCTCACCAGACCTACCACCCGTTTACACCTACCCTTCGATCACCATGGGTTTCAAAGCCGGGCCCTCACCTCCCGAAGCTCGATTGGCGGAACAAGCCACGGTGGAGGCGGAGCCGGCAGAGCCAGACTCCAAGACACTTCCTTGCCACACCACAGAAGAAGAGGAGACGAGGGAAGAAGAGGATGGGAGAGACTGTGAAGTGGTGGAATCCCAGATCGAAGTTGCAAAGGTAGAGAAGGTAGAACGGTGGGTGGAAGAGAAAGGACGCTCGGAGCCCGAGAGCAATATTTCTGGATTGCCGCCATGCCCTTCCCCAGCTCCGATTCCAGATCCAGCATGCCCGTCCACAGCCACAGGCAAAGCCCTAAAAGTAGAGCTCTCTCTGGGTTGCCCGGGCCAGAAGGTCAACCTGGAGGAGCCCCAAATATCCAAAGAACAGGAGGATGATGAGGAACATGTAAAAGAGTACATGGAGGAGGATGAGGGAGAGACAATTGGGCCTGAACCAACAGAATGTACTGTCTCTGTGTGTGAAGAGGAGGAGGAGGAGGAAGTGGAGAACGATGGGGACAAAAATGAAGAGAATGTAGAGGTGGTTGAGGATGAGGAGGAAGAGAAGGGGAGTGGGACGAGTCCGGTTGAGGACTCAGTGGAACTAAAGTGCGACTCTCCTGCTCCCTCCTCGTCCTCTGACCTCGTCCAACTTCCCGCGGCGAGCACAGCGGCCCAGCTCCAAGGGGCCTACATGTGGAGCCTGGAGCTCCTGATCGCCGCGGCTCTGTGCGCTACCAGAGATGCCTTGTACCCACCAGCACCTGCTGTCCGGGCCCCAAGCCCTCCACCACACCACGGAATGGAGATACTGGGAGAACTTGCCGACCTGGAGATCCAGCAGAGGAGCAGGGAGAGCAGAGGGAAGGACTCCGAGGGTGAGTTCTTTTGAAAATTCAACTGCTGTTGGCAATTTTTGGACTCTTTCAAAGCCTCTGAAAGTCTATAAAATGCCCGTGAAGTGAAACCAAAAATGCCCCAAATAATGAGGCGTATCCTTGTTTTTTTATCATCTCGTTGCAATAAAACAGCCCAAAATGCTCCTGAAAATCAAATTTAGGAATATGAAAAAACACACACACACACACACTTACAGCGAACCAAATAAAAAGGGTCTGGAAGACGTGTGCAACCCAGATGTGGAGACTCAACACACACACACACACACACATTACCCACTAACTGTCCTGCTTCCTTTCTCAGCTCGGACCTTTATGTTCTTGCCTATAGACCTTATTTTTCCCTTTGGGAAGAGTGTGTGTGTGTGTGCCTGCTTTTGTGTGTTTGGGGGGGGGCACGGAGATGGACAAATAACCTGAGCTTCAGACACAAGCCAGGACACACACACACTCACACACTCTCTCTCTCTTTCTCTGCCCAGTGTGTCCCCAGGCTCTGGCGTCTTGCTTTGCTAATTAGACCCTTTCCTTTCAAACACTTCTCCTGTAAGCGCTCCTATTTTCCTCTCGTCCCTCTGAGAGAAAGTGTTTTTATTTATGCCAGTATCTGTGTGTGTGTGTTTGCCCGTATTTATGTGTGTGCGTGTACGGCAGTGTGTGCGTGTGTAAGCTGTTAAGTAATCCCATATGAATCCCTGCTCTCCTCCATCACAGTCTATGTGTCTCTCCACCAGGCTGCCTGCTCCCTGCCTGCGCCTCCTCCTCCTCTCCTCCTCCTCCCTCTTTGTTATTTTCCCCCCTCACCTGCCTTCTTCGTCTTCTTTTTCCTTTTTTTTTTTATTAAACCAATGTAATCTTGTGTGTAAATCCTGCCTCTGCAAGCCTTGTCACCAGAATTAATAAGTGTAAAAATCATAAGTCGCTCTGCAGCTGTCTCTGCGTGTGTGTGTGTGTGTGAGATGCAAAGTGTGTGAGTGTGCATTTGTTTACATGTGCGCGCACGTGCTTAGCATGTGTAATAGGTGTGAAATCAATAAGTCCTGTCGTGGCGTGGAAAACGCTCTCCAAATTGCAACACATTTATTTAAAACCCGCTCCGTCCGCTCTGCATGGAATGTTATTAATATAGCTCATGGCGTTTTGTCATCCCGAATGTGTTTGGGAGATGAAACCGATCCCAGACAGATGCATTTATGCCGCTCCTTGACGCGGAAGGATATCTAAGCCGTTCACTGGAGATTGCAATTACAGATTAAGGAATCAAGAGATGCCTTCCCCTCCAGTATAAATTAGCACCATTACTTCTATTTACACATAGACGGAAGAGTTGTTTGTGCCGTAGTCCCCTTTATTCCCTCACATTTCCTTTATGTTGAAATTTCAGCTCAATAAACTTCCTTACTGGCCCCTAATGATGAGTAGGCCCATATCACCTCTAATGGTTTTTAATTTTCCTCCACTGTTTTTGTTTTTCCCCATTGAAATCCCCTGTGCTTCCTCTTATTACACCATTCACTCTCTTTAGGGACATGTATGGTGTTATTACGGTGCAAAGATGTGTGTGTGTGTGTGTGTGTGTGTGTGTGTGTGTGTGTGTGTGTGTGTGTGTGTATGGTATACTGTGGGCGGAAGGTATCTATCGATTGTGGCCATCTCCCAGGATACCAAACTAGGCGTGGTGATGTCAGCGGTGATGTCATCCTGTCAGGGTAATCGGAGCGTGCCATTGGCTCAGAGGTCTGACAGATGAGATGGCATTGACCTCTGCGAGCCGGGACAGGACAAAGACACGTCTCTCAGCTCCTTCTCTCTCTCTCTCTCTCTCTCTCTCTCTCTCTCTCTCTCTCTCTCTCTCTCTCTCTCTCTCTCTCTCTCTCTCTCTCTCTCTCTCTCTGAGCAGTTACCTGCCGGTCTCACGTCTGTTTGTTCCACCGTTCGCGCTCTCGTTTTTCAAAAATCCAGCTCAGAAGACTCCATCCTTCCTTTCTGCCTTCTTCTTCCTCCTCTGTTTACCGCATTTCTGTCTCCATCTCCCTCACACACACACACACACACACACACACACACACACACACACACACACACACACACACACACACACACACACACACACACACACACACACAGGTTTTTAATAACATCAGATGTCAGTGGATAGGTCTTGCTGCTCTAGTGCACAGACTGAGGGTGATCCAGAAAAACCTCTCCTCTCCTCTCCTCTCCTCTCCTCTCCTGTCCTCTCCGCTCCTCTCCTCTCCTCTCCTCTCCTCTCCTCTCCTCTCCTCTCCTCTCCTCTCCTCTCCTCTCCTCTCCTCTCCTCTCCTCTCCTCTCCTCTCCTCGAAGGGGAAATTGGATTCTGTCCATGTCCATAATGAGGAGATGTAGGAGAATAAATAGATAGCTCAATAAACACTTTGCCTCTTATTGCTTCTCCTCCCCTTTACTCCCCATCCCCTCCCTTCTTCTCACTGCGTTGCACTCCTCCTCCTCCTTCTCCTCCTCCTTGCTGCCCGTCGTTCTCCTTCTCTCTAATCCTCCCTCACACACTCGTGCAGTTTGCCCATGTCTGCGCAGCTCAGCGAAAATGTTGTAGGTGCATGTGTGTGATCAGAATGAGTGTGTTTCTTTTTGCATAGGTGTGTGTGTGGACCGTCTCATGAATATTCTGTTTCATCTGCTGGTGCTGTGACAATGACAGAGTTAATGACAGTGACAGATGTAGAGATCGTTTTCCACCGCTCCCCCTTGTGTGTGTGTGTGTGTGTGTGTGTTTGTGTTTGTTGTCTGTGTGTACGATGAAGCAGGAACACCAGTATACATCAAATAAACTACACAGCTAATATCATAAATATCACCACTTTTCAAGGCACGGTTTCATCGTTCCAGAAATAAATCCGCTCAGCGCACAGCATGTTTTATAACGCTGTGTCAGCTGCTGCGTGATGTACCAATCTAAAGCGAAACAATCCGTCTCCGTGCAGGTGAGGACATGCTGACCTTTGACCTCCACAGTCTGGCGACGCTGGCGGCCGCCCGTGCCCTGGAGATGGGGGGAGGGGCTGTGGGTTTGGGGGCGGACCAGCAGTGTCCAATCAGGAAGAGGCTCAACCTGCGCAGGAAGTGCAGCTGGACTCCTCGCCACGAGCCGGTGAGCCTTTACCGAATGCATGCTTTGTGTTTATGCATGTTAACATAAATCATTCATGCTGAAAATGTGGGGAAGTGTTGAACAATGGAAACACACCTCATTTGTTTTGTTTTTTTTACTAAACTGCTGAAACCCAAAGATGATACTGGAAGTAGGTTGTCTTTTTTTTTGTTTTTATCTCAATGCTTTTATTCAAAGCAACTGAACAAGTGTTCAAAGCACTCCATCCTCAGTCAGGCAAATATGGGCATCAAAATCAACCATGCAAACACTGTAGTGTATGTTTAAGAGTGTTGAGTAATAATGGAGTCAGACAAATAGCAGACAAATAGCAGACAAATAGCAGACAAATAGTACCTCAGCAGTAATGAAATACCCGTTGCAGCTTTTAAGTGACATGAGAAATAATCTTGTTTTTTGTGTGGTTGAATCTTGCTGTTGGTAAGTAGACATTTTGACTAAATGGGATTTTAACTAGCCAGAAATATTTTTTATGTGTGAATTATAAGTGAAATCGATGTCAGTCTATGAACACGGGTGCATCATTATGTTTCACTCTTCTTTAAATAGTCCCAGAAATGAAGCTGGCTACAACAAATATGATAGATATATTTTGTGTTTTGATTTGATTTTTTGAATTTAAAATGTACCTTTTTTTATATAAATGATTCTGCAATCCATCAGAGAGCAATTTCTAAAAACCTTAAAATCAGTAAAAGGTTAAGTCCCTGTTTCTTCTTGTTTATTGCTTCTTATCCATCATCATGTGTGCAATAGTTTTACACGCAGCACCAGGTCGATCCTTGCCTTTAAGCATAAATGTCCGTCATACATAAGTTGCTGCAGTGTCCAAAGTTCTGGTTACAGGAAAATCCATTCAATCACGAAGCTGCCCAAACACAAGCTGGCTTCCTCACATATCCAACGACTGTTGAACTCAGTGTGTGTTCAGCATTGAAATTCCCCTGCTTTGTGTGTGTGTGTGTGTGTGTGTGTCAGGTGTGCCCAGTGAAGGGCTCCATGGAGACGATGGGAGGGGATGAGCTGGCCATGCGTGTCCAGCTGGCTGAGCTACAGCGCCGATACAAAGAGAAACAGAGAGAACTGGCCAAGCTACAGAGGAAACACGACCACCAGTGAGCAAAGACAACACACATGCACACACACACACACACACACACGCTTCTTTTTTGTCTAAATTGAGTCGTGCATTCCAACATTCACAATTCTGCTATCATGCTGCATCCTCCTGATTTATCGGGACTTGCTGCCTGCTCATACCTAATGCAGTTTGACCTGCAGCCAAGACAAGTTTCCTCCTGATTTCTCCTGCTGTCCGGACTGAATCTTTGATCTCTCTCTCTCTCTCTCTCTCTCTCTCTCTCTCTCTCCCCCCTCCTCCTCCCTATCTTCCTCTCTGCAGGAAAGAGGAGACGTCTCGAAGCCCTGCCCGCCGGGGGCCCGGCCGCCCCCGCAAGCGCAAGTCCACCCCCGGCCCAGCTGCTGCCGAGAGCTCCAAAAGATTCAGGTCAGTCCTCTGATACTGCGTCCGTATAATCAGTGTGATTGGCAAGCCCAGCTCATTCATCCTGATTTCTGTTTGTGTTCTTACTGAAAGGCACGCTTGATTTTCAAGAAGTTCTTCTTCAGCTGAATTGATTCAGATACTCTATAGCTGATGATTTGCTTGATTGGGCTGGAAGGAGCAGCTCGCACACCAGCACAAGCACGCACACACACACATATGGGTGATGTGATGGGAGCTGTATAAACTAGGTGTGATTATCTTTTTTTTTTTAAATGAGAGAAGGTAATGGAGATGAGACCTTCATTAATCATCATTAATCACTTTTAATCATATTTATCACTTGCATTGATTATGTCCTGATTCCCCGTGAACCTCGAGCACATATTAATGCAGCTGGACAAAGTCCTGATGTACAGTTATCACAGTGATAAACGACTCAACAACACCCCCCCCCCCCGGCCCGCTGCATCACACAGCCACACATTATTTAACACCTTCGACATGCACACTTGCATGCTGGAAAGCCACACTCACACACAGCTCACAGAGATAAATGTGTTTCCTCATGCTGCCCCACCTCTGTTAGCATGTGCACCCCTCGCCTTGATAGGATGATTAGAGAAACTCAGGGTTTGTCACGGTAACCGTGATTGGGAAGCGCTAATGAAAATGACAATGAAAGGCTTTAGTCATACATGCTCGTGCAACACACACTCACACACACACACACACACAACCTGTTTAATTAGTAGCGCTGGTCGCTACGTGCCTGAGCTGCATTTCTCTTGTCATTCACAAGCGGTGTGTCATTTGTTTACACTTTCATCTTCTCGAGAGAGTTGTAGTCTGAAATGAAACAGCGAGAGGCTGAGGGATAGAGAGGCATAGTAACGTTTCCAAACTCAGCAGACGATCCGTCTTGATACACACACATGTAGACTATTTGGCCAAAACTACATGAACATATGAGCATCTTTTGTTGTTGTTGTTGATTGTTGAACAGCGATTGTTTGGGCATTAACGCAGCGCTATAACAGCCGCCATTCCTTGTGGGCCAAGACGTGATACTCGATCAAATACAACGTACACGCTTGGAGGCATGAAAGGAGAGACTGTGCACACAAAAAGAGATGGCAGTAGTTTAAACCGTGCTTACTTCCTCTCCTCTGCTCATCTGGCAAAGTGGCCGTGATTGTTGTATTGTCAGTTTCGGGAAAGTTACAAAAATTGTCGGCTGCAGCTCTCGGGTTGCATCATCGGAAAAGTGTTGGGGGAGTTGGTCTCAGCCGCTGCTCGGTGATCCGAAAAGCACTGCATTTGAAGCATGCTGACGCCTCGAGGCCCGACTGACAGGCGGCACTCCCATTCGTCCCAAAGGTGTTGGATTGAGTCGGGATCAGGGCTCTGTGCAAGCCAGTCAAGTTCTTCAACAACTACATTTGGAAAATGATGCCTTTGTGTACCTGTGCACACAATGGGCCCCAATCCAAACCATACATACTTTGGCCATTTACTCTAGCATACAGAATGTGCACGCACACTAATCGTACCATTGGTGAGGACGTGACACGAGGTGAACTTTGTGGCTTAGAAGCTCAGAGAGGTCAGAGGTGAACTATCAGGCAGGGGAGGGTTGCAACAGGCACATTTGGTTTTGATGGATGGATGGACAGATCTTTAAAATATTCGTACACAATTTCTTTAGATCAATCTTTTCCTTTCCTTTCCTCGCCTCTCCTCTCCTTCCTCTCCTCTCCTCTCTCCTCTCCTGGGAGCGGAGATGCTGAGAGCCAAACCTTCCCTCTGTGGGAATATAGGATTCACCTGCCTCAGACACCAGCTGTTAACAGAGTGTGTGAGCTGCTGTGTGTGTGAGTGTGTGTGTGTGCTGGCTGCCTGTGGAATGAGAGAGCATGCATACAATGAAGGAATGACGGAGAGAGAGAGAGAGAGAGAGAGAGAGAGAGAGAGAGAGAGAGAGAGAGAGAGGGAGGAAGGGAGGAGTAGTGTTCAATAGAGGTTAGTGTTTATCGATCGAGCCCCGAAGCTCCGGTCAACGGACAGACTCCCCCGAGACTGCTTCATCTCTCTCTCTGTCTCTTTCCCTTCCCCCTCAACTATTCTCCTCCTCCCTCTGTCTCTTCTCCACTCTCCTACACACCAGATCAGTCTGATCCTTTCATGTGGTGATTCGGCGGAGTTTCATATTCGCACGGCCGCTGAATATTTCTGTGTTTGCCGTTAAACTGTGCGGACGTTACCTCATCAAAATGATGAGACAGTGAGGAAGAGTGGGGAGAGACTGAGACAATGAATGAACCCGGCAGAGAGGGAGGCGGAACTAGAAAGAGGAGAGTAGAGATGCAAAGAAAATCATCCTGGAAAGGGAAGAAACCTGCAATCAGTTTGATTCTGTAATCTGTTTTACGTATGATAAATTGTCATTCAAGTCTCTGCTGTGGTCTTTTGTGGTGTTTTCCAGAGCGGGGCTGAATTTACTGGAGGAAAAAGCCAGGAAGAAACTGTCCAATCACGGCTTCAACAGCCTCAGCACTGCACAGGTCGGTCTCTCTCCCTGCGGTCTGTCCTGGTTCATCCACACACTCTGACAAACACTACTGTTTATGTTTGTTTATTTATTTTTTATTTTTCCCTGGATATGCCAATTAGCGAAAATAAATGAGGCACTAATTAGCTGTTCCGCGCCCCGTCTCCAGATGAAAGTTCACTGTAAGCACAGAGGCCGGCCCGGCGCTCTGAGCTCCAGGCTGGCCAGGCGGGTGACCCAGCTGAAGCAGAAGGCTGTGGCCCAGCGAGGCGCACCGTCGTCGGCAGACATCCTGCACTGCAGAGGGGCCCCTGGTGAGGAAGGCGCCTCCAACAGTCACCGCAGACAAGGAAGAAAAGGTGAGTGCAGAGGGAGCATAAACGGTATATACAGACACTTGTCGTCCATTAAGTAGTCCCCCCCTGAGACTTAACTCCCTCTCTTGCTGTTGGTCCATCAGACCTGCAGCTGGACTGGGCAACGAGTCAGACTGCGAAGAGGAAGAGGGGTCGAAAGCCCAAAGAGCTGATGGCCGTCAACACACACAGAGCTCACCACCAGATCGGCCGCACCTCAGAGAAACAGGACGTTAGGGAAGAGAGGAGTGACAGCGAGAGCTCAGAGGGCGGTGAGTCATAATACAGGTCACACACACAAGTATGTAGTCTGGTGTGTCCTCCAGCCAGCCAGCCAGTTCACAGGCTATTACACATGTGAGTCAAGCAGCGCTGATTTGGCTGATGGCTCACAGAACATCAACCAGACATTGTGTGATTCCGCATTGAGAGTGCATCACTGTGTTTGTGTGTGTGTGTGTGTGTGTGTGTGTGTGTGCGCGCGCACACGAAGCGCCTGGGAAGTGAGATGTCTGCCATCATCAGGGGGCCCTCCTCTCGCTTCCCAGCTCATCTGTCACGCCGTTAAAACCGTTAACGGCTTGCCACAGGCATGCAACACAGCCACCCCTGCCCTCAACGCCACACGGTAACGTGAGCCCACTCTGGCCCTGTTCAGAATCTCACACCCCGGTCTTCCCCTCTCTTCTGCGCCTCGCCAACCTCGCGAGTTGAGGAGAAACAATCACATTCCTCCCGACTTTTCAATGAATGCCTCACAGGAGAGAGCACGGTCCGATCTGAAACTAACAAAACGTCAGGAAATCTACAATCCGATTGGCCTTGTGGCCTTGATATCAAGTAGTGGTTGGATGTGTGTGTGTGTGTGTGTGTGTGTGTGTCAGTGTTTGTGTGTGACCGAAGCAAAGTGTTGACGAGCGCGCCGTGTAAGTGACAAGTGTGTCAGAGATGTGTTGACACCCGACACAACCCCTCCCGCAGTCAGCGGCACACAGCTGCCAATAACAGTCTGTGTTTCTGTCCGAGTTTGTGCGCGCTGCATATGTGCACGGTGTCAACGTTTGCTTCCCATCACTGCAGTCAGTTATTGTGCAGCTTGCAGTTAATGTGATGAAATGCCCCACCTTAAAAACGCCCTCAGAGAAAAGGCAATCAACTGCCACTTTTCTCCGTTTGCTCGTCTAACTTTTTGTATTTTACGACGACGTAAGTTTAGCCGCGAGCTTGTGAACCGTGGATGCTCGAGGAATATTGAAAGCTTGCTGTCAATACTTCTTCTCATCAAGCGAGTCCCGGGCTTTAGTTTAAAGTGTTTACATGCAGATCACTTGAAGCCTTTTCCGACTGATCATATTGATGTTGTGATTCCACAGAGGAGGAGGAGGACGAGGACGACGACGGCAGCTACGCCAGCGAAGATGGAGCCGGTGACATCGAGATCAGCTCGTCCTCTAAAGAAGCTCCTGCAAACCCTGGCGGGATTGTGCCTTTTCCATCGCAGTCCTCCATGCGCCAAGCAAACCAGGAAGCCAGGAGTAAGAGACCAGGGCCTCCCGATGAGACTTTTATACATTCTGTGACTTTATGACTTTCAGTGTTTCACTTGAAATCGACACGATTTCCTAGGTTTTAGAGAAATTGACATTCATTGACGTTTTGAAAAGGATACACATGGAAATGTATGGCAGTTCAGCTAAAAACAAGGTTGACTTCAGGTTTTGCCAACCAGTAACAGTGTTAACTATTTATTATGGCTGGTTTGTGGTTCCATTTTCTTATCATCTTTAATCTAAATTAGAGCAAGGAAGAAACATTGTCATATTAGTGATGTTGATAGGATGGCCAAGCAAGCCTTCCTTCATTAAATCACGTCGAACAATCTAATATGTATGTAATACGTTGTGTCAGATAACTGTTATGCGGCCTCCAAGACCAAGAAAACCTACATTAACTAACCTCATATCAAACAAGATTCCTGACTGTTGATAATGTAATATCAGATATTGGCAATTTATCTGCCAGCTCTAATTTCCATGATGTCACGTCCACCCTCAGGCATGAGGAGCGTGCCCCGCGCAGATCAGAGGAGAGTGCCCAGGAGGCCGAGCCTCGCCAACACAGAACGGGGACATCCTGTCCACCTAGGGACCAAAAGAGCGTCTCTGTCCAGCTGGGGTGTGTCGTCAGTGGGCTGCAGCTTTGGGGACGGCCAGGGGAACCATGGCTCTGTGACAGAAGTAAGCAGGGCCGGCAAGGAAGCCACGAGGAACAGATCATCGGGACAGGGAATTCTGGGAAAGGTGAGGACCGGTGTTGGGTGGTGACTTTTGACCTTACAGTGTAACAGCAGTATGTTACTTTTGCCAGTGACAGCTATTCAACAAGTAGATTACTCCCTGACAGCAGGGATTTATGACACTCTCTCACATTTACACCCTCAAAACTGGCCTCTTGCATTTCCCTCCTCAGCTGCTTCATCTGTACACTTCTGTGGAAGTGATCAGGGGAACGAGACAGTTTGGAATTATAGTGTTTCTGTACCCCTTGAAGACGTGTTGAACTTTTTACAACGTTGTACAACTTCCTGTACATGATACGTGTTGACCGTTTGCTCCTACGCTCCAGGAAATTTGCACTTTTAGGTTCGTAAAAACATGCACAATAAAATACTAAACTTGAACATTTTATAGTTTATCTCAAGGGCAGGAAGCTGTACAACGAAATGCTCTTCTAAAGTTCAAAATCCATTTAAGGGGGACAGAATCTGTGTGCCTTTCTGGTATTTTGTTTCCCGTGATCATCAACACAGAAGTGCATGAAAGAGATATGAGAATGCAATTACCAATTTTAGAGGTGTGATGGAAAGGTCATACAATGAGAATGCTGTCACAGAGTTGTGAGGATTGTAATCACATTACTCTTGGACTTAGTTATGGGTAAATGTGAGTAAAGGAAGAAAGATGACTCGGAGACGTTCCCTCCCTTTTGGCCTGAGAAAGCAAGAGAAACAAGGAGGAATTCTCAGAAAAGCCCTGACGTCAAGTTCACTCCTTCCTCGTTGAAGCAAGCCGCACCCTGCCAGAACATCTTTTAAACCCTGTAGATTACAGCTGACACAAATCCCTTACAGGAAGATGCTTAGCATCATCTGTAAATCAGTCACTTTGTCAAATATACAATTTGCCATTGTTGTAGGTGTGTGTTTGCATGCCTGCATGCTGTGCTAACGCACCACTGGCCCGTTGTATTCGAGAAGGCAGCCGTTGGCAAGACACCCACATTAATTTTAATGAGAGATGCCCCGGGGTTGCTTCACTCTTTGACTCATTGTGAGGGAATGTCCAAAAACACATCACTCCTAACCAAACAGTGAGATATAAAGATAATGATTGGCCGTAACCCTACACACACCCATGCATGCCTGCACACACACACACACACACACACACACACACACACCACCAGCAGCACTAAAGAGAAATAATCACCCATGCCCTCTGGTGACGAAACTTCTGTCACTAAAATATATGGTCTCCTAATGTGGAAAACCTAGAGACAACACGTGCGGGCGCACACGCACACACTCACTCACACGATTTCTCTTGGCCTTATATATTATGGTCTTTTCTTTAGAAAGCCTAAATACAAGCAGAAACCTGTCAGTCATCAGTCATCTTCGGATAGACTAGCCTAAACCGGTCTGGAGATGGATAGTATCTGGTTTGTGTGTGTGTGCGTGTGTGTGAGCCTGAGAATGTAAATGAGGGTTCAAGTTGCTTTACTAGGAGGCGTCCACCCTGCTGAAGTGTCCTTGAGCAATACACTGGTCCTACCTGTTCAAGTGCTGCAGTTATTACTGACGGAGGCCTCTGACGTTTTAAGTGAGAAAAAGAAAACCCTGCAGGCTTTATTGAAGTATCACATTACAAGAGGCGCGGGTGCCTGCGGTTTCCTTTCACTGACGGGTTCACCATTTCCGCCACATCAGACTGGAATCGACTTGATTCACTCACCTGCAGAGCCGGTTTTACTGTGGATGAATATGGGCATATGAGGAAGTGTTACCGTATCCTGCTTTCCGCCTGCTGATGTCACATCCTGTTTCCCGTCCAGGCCAAGGGCCACGCAGTGAGCCGGCTCCTGCAGAGCTTTGCAGCCGACGACGGCTTTCAGTTGGATGAGGAAAGCAGCTTCTCTGAGGGCGAGGAGGACGAGGAGGAGGACGACGAGGAGGAGGACGAGGAGGAGGAGGAAGAGGAAGAGGAGGAAGAAGGGGAAGTGGAACAAGAGGAGGAGATGAAGTTGATCCACCTCCCTCCCAACATGCCATGCAGAATCCCTGGTAGGCATAAACAGCGACACATCGTATATAATTACACACACGCATGCGGGTTTAAAAAGCGTGTTGGATCCTTTTCCCACGTGCACACACACCTCTTTCTCTGCCTTTTTATCCCCCCTTTTCACTTCACATAGCAATTATTCAACACACTCACAAGGTATGCATATCTCACCCTTTATCTTCCCCATCCATCCATCTTTCCACCACGCCCTCCCTCCGCAGCCCTGCCAAACTGTGTGCTGAGTAAAGAGATGTTGGTGGACGGCCTGAAGATCCTGATCTCCAAGGAGGACGAGCTGCTGTATGCCGCCTGTGTCCAATCTCTGGACCTGCCTGACATGTGAGTCCCTTCTTCCCCGCTGTGTCACCACAGACCATGAAGAAATGCATATCCCCTCACTAAATAAAACATTAACATTCCAAAGGAAAGAGCAGAGTGATTCATTTCACACAGCAACTGTCCCAATAGGCGATGCATCAAAATTTGGGTGGATAACCACCTCAGCTTCACAATATCGTGGGGGGGAAACCCTGGAGTTAAGTGCTAAAAAGACATATAGCAACAAGAGCCTTCCCCGATTTACAAACGAGTTGCAAACTTAGCTGAGCTCTCGTTAAATGCCTGACAACTGTGTGAATCTTGACAAACAAGAAGTCTAGACTTCTACAAAGCCAACACACACAGCAGTGGCAGCCAACACAGCTGCCAGTGAAAGAAACTAAACTGAGCATGCATGACAAAATCCCCTTTTTGAAAAAGACAGCCTTGAAATCTAACAGTGGAAATTGTGCTTGAATTATAAATTTAAAAACAAAGTTTAGGTTCCTGAGGAATTAAACGTTTTTTTTCCCTCTTAGATTCAGTGTTGTCATCGAAGGAGAACGAGGGAATCGCCCCCGGATCTACTCGCTGGAGCAACTGCTACAGGAAGCTGTGAGTTTCAGTCTCCATTGCATCGATTACAGTTTACAGACTTGTGGGTAGTTGTGCAGCGCTGGGTAGCTTTGACTAAAACTCAATTTTTTTTCTCTCCAGGTGTTAGACGTGAGGCCCCAGAGCGAGGCCATCCTGACTGCAGGCACGCGAGTGTGCGCGTACTGGAGCGAGCGCTCTCGCTGCCTTTACCCCGGATACGTCCATCGAGGTAAGCGAGAAACACCGACGACCTCAATCTGCACACACACACACACACACACACACACACACACACACACACACACACACACACACACACACACACACCGGTATGTTCCCAGCAACTTCATGTCCTCCGTCCTCTGTGTTGTGCTTTAGGAGGCCCAGGTGAGGAAGAGAAGGAGGGCAGTGTGATGGTGGAGTTTGATGATGGAGACAGGGGTAGGATCTCCCTCGCAAACATCCGGCTTCTGCCCCCGGGATACCAAATCTGCTGTGAGTATGGCTTTAAAAAGAAGGACGGGAAGACGGGAACACAGAACAAATGACCATCATTTGACAATCCGATCGCCATTTTGACAACTCTTCTCTGTCAGGTGCGGAACCCTCTCCGGCTCTGCTGATCTCATCTGGGCACCGCGGGAGACGAAGCTCCACCCAGGAGAGGAGAGACACACCCACAGAGAAAGCAGCCAATGAGGAGCCAGCAGGGAGGCCCCAAGAGAAAAGACCAGGTGAGGGAGAAGGGAGCACATGCAACACTTAGTTTAAGACCGCATGTCCATCTCCAACAAACACATAAAGGTTTCAAATTATTATTATAATTGATTCAGCTATAACACGTCATTAGTTTGATATGTGAAAGAAAGACCGACGGCCGAAGCTTTTTCTTTTTCTTTATGTTGACTGAGAAGTACTGGTCTAACTACTGAATGCATTCACAGGCACATATACCTTAAGGCCATAGTAAAATCCCCCAAACAAATCCTCATTTACAGTTTCAACTGTCAACCACTTACCAGATGCCTCCGAGTCACAGGAGAGCACTGAGTGAAGGTATATATACCAGAAGACTCGTGCATTAAAATTCCTTGTTTGCCGCCTATCAATTAACCTCTGTATGACCACATTAATCATGCCTTTACGAGGTGTCATCATTGTGTGTTGTGTTGTTAAGCAACATACTGCATGTGTTACTCCAGGTGACATTAAAGCTGCAGGGAGAGACAGGTTTGCCAGCTTTGTTGTAGTTTGAGTAATGGACATGTCGAAACCTAGCTGGCTAGGTGGAGATCTAGGAGATAAAGATATTACGTTTCTACAAAGCTCTTAGTTCCACAATTATCCCAGTCTGCTCTGAAGACCTGTCACTTCATATTGATTATAACTCCCCTCTGTTGCCGTCTCCTTTTTCAGTTGGCAGGCCGAAGAAAGTCCTCTCTGTGCCTAAGACGGCCAGCACGCCGACATCAGTAACAGACACTTTAACCCAAGGCAACACTTCCTTGTTGGACTGGTCAGCGTCCAGGAAGAGACCGCCAGTTGACTTCTTCCTCTTCAACGGGACGTCTCGCAAGACCCAGAAGAGGATACGAGAGCGAGACTTGGGGCTGTTTCATCGACCCACCTCCCACCTCCTCGCTCCGCCGGTGCCCATCAAAGGCATCTTTGGCTCCCCTTTTGAAGGTGACTCATTCAGTAGCATTGCCAACAGCTACTCTACCTTCAGAAGCGGCGGAAGCTCTGGAGCGGGGCGACCGGTTGCCACAGTAGCTTCCACGGGCCTCCGGGACTCCTCGTCCTCCGTTTGCTCCTCGGCTGTCTCCATGGCAACGGTAGCCGGAAGCAAGAAGCCGGCGAGTGAACGCGACAGGAAACAGCTCCTGGTGAAGCTTGACCACGAGGGAGTAACCTCCCCGAAAACAAAGAACGGCAAGGCCCTGCTGCGACTCGGTGGAAGTGTAGGAAAGGGAGGCAAGAGTGTCTCCGCCGCTGGACCACCGCTGCGATACATCCACCCTACCCTGATGGTGAAGGATGGCAAGAAGGGAGGAGGGGAAAGAGACGCCGCTGGGACCCGCCCTGAGCCTCCTGTAAAGGGCGCTCCCCCTCCGAGAAAGGATCGGCCGTCAGCGGGTCTTGGAGTCCAAGGTGGCGATTACAGTCTGGACTACCCGAGTGACTGCCCCAGCTCTTACTCTGAGCTGGATGAGGACGATGAGGACGATGGTCAGGATGCTGACGCACCTCAAAGCAGTGCGGCGGACACGTCCCACCCCGGTGGCCGCTTTCTTTCCCGTCTTTCTCCCTGCTTCTCCTCATCTTCCTCCTCCTCTTCCTCCTCCGGCTCCATCTCGTCCTCGTCCCTCTGCTCGTCGGACAACGACTCCTCCTACTCCTCCGACGAAGAGTCCTCCTCCGTGCTGCTGCGCCGCGCGCTGCTCCAGCAGGACAAACGCAAGCACAGGCAGAACATGACCTCCGACCTCCTGAGCCCCGACCCCACCAACTCCGGCTCCTCTCCTTCCGCGTCAGCCCCGGCACACGGCTACGTGGCCAAAGCCGGCATGGCCGTCTCGGGGTCAAAGGGGAGGGCTGACAGGACAGACGACAGGAAGGAGTTCATGTCAAAAGGAAGTATGACGGGTAACAGTGGCACAGCTGAGAACCAGCTGAAGAGGAAAGAAGGAATTTCTAGCAGCCACCATCAGAGGCAGAGCAGTCCCGTGAGCCAGCAGACCAAACCTGCATCCAAGGACCCAGCAACAGCTAAGAGGCAACGGATGTCCTCACCTGAGCCTCTGACCAATATGGGGAGCCCCCTTCTGCCTGGACGCCAGCTCTGGAAATGGTCCGGCAACCCCACACAGGTAGGACAGGCTGGGTTGTATTTTGACATGTTCTTTTTCCACAGCCAAGATGCTTTTGAAGAGTTAGAATATTTCCAATATCTCTCTTTTTTGTGATTAATCCCATTTCACTGAAATCCTGATGTAATCAGACAGTCATTTTTCATAATCACACGTTATTATCTTAGTTATATGGTCTGAAAACTGCTGTCCTGGGTGTCAGTATCACCTCGCAGCTGAAGTAGGTTACTGATTGTTGCGGCGGTTTCTGCTGTGTCACACCTTTGGTGACACAGCAGTAAATGCGATGATCAAATATCACTCCTCTTTGCAGTGCTCATTCTGCCTCAGTCTTTGTACACATTGGCAACACTATGAGGCTAAGTTACCCTCCTGCATTTATTATCCTGATTATTTAGTCACGATCCCGAGATGACGGAAGAAAACAGTCTGAGCGACCGCTGTCGCTCTCGGCTTCCGTTCGGCCGGTTGTTTGCTTCGCAAACAGCGGCTGCATGTGTCGACTGAGATGTGCAGCCCAGGTTACGGTTGCTGTGATCGTAATTTCTACATGACTTTCAGTAGTATTGCCTTTATCGGGTTGTGAATTATTGATGTGCCAGAAAACATACTCCTGTAACTCAATAGCGTCAGTGTGTTATGATAGGTGTTAGGCATTAGCTATGCCTTGGCTTTGAAAGACACATTGAATCTTACCACACTTTGGTCGACTGGGTTTAAACAAACTAAATAAATTGATTCCTGAAATGAGGCTGGTGGTGAAATAAACCCTCCGCACTGAATAAATTGACTGTTGAGTGTTATTTTTACTCTCTTTGGCCGACAGAGGAGAGGTCTGAAGGGTAAAGCCCGCAAGCTTTTCTACAAGGCCATCGTGAGGGGCAAGGAGACGGTGCGTGTCGGGGACTGTGCTGTGTTCCTGTCACCTGGCCGGCCCCAGCTGCCCTACGTGGGCAGAGTGGAGAGCCTCTGGGAGTCATGGAGCTCCAGCATGGTGGTCAGGGTCAAGTGGTTTTACCACCCGGAGGAGACTCGCCTGGGGAAGCGACACCGCGACGGCAAGGTAGAGGCCAGGGAGTGCAAGCGGAATTTCTAAAATGAGAATGGTTAAAGTAACAGTCCGTGACATTTTCGTATAAGTATATTACCTCTTTGCTTTTTATTCCCTGTTCCCATCTGATATGAATGGTTGAACACATGGAACTGTTACCATTTGCAGATCTAAATACTCAGCGTAAGGTGGGTCTTTCCCACGGAAAAATGTCTCTGCTGCAGAGGAAGTCATGTGTTTTGCATTTCTTGCAAGAACAATAGTGGTTTGTTTGGAATAAATGGGGAAAAAAAACCCTTGGTAGTTAGCATGATCAGCAACATCCACCACGGCTGAGCAAACACAAAAGAAAGTTTGCAGAAACGTAAAGTGCAGAGTGAAAGTGACAAAAAAACATTCCGACCACTTCTTCTGAAAGCAACATTTTGATTTTTTTTACATTATCTTGCTGATTTATCAACCATTCTTCCCGTTCCTTTCCCAGAATGCCCTGTATCAGTCGAGCCACGAGGACGAGAATGACGTGCAGACAATCTCCCATCGCTGCCAGGTGCTCAGCAGGGCTGAGTATGACCACCTGATGCGCGATCGTAAGCCTGGCAGTGCGGCAGGAGACGACCTGTTCTACCTGGCGGGGACCTACGAACCGACCACGGGCCAGCTGATCAGTGCGGACGGCATGGCCATCGTGTCCTAGAGCCACCACCAGCTGGAGAGAGATCCAAATATTGAACGTGAACTCTGGAGATGACTGCTTCCAGGATGGTCCTTCAGAAACGGAGCTGGGGACAGAGGGACACCAAGACAAAGAGTTCTGACTCTGCGTATTGATCCGTCCCTTGTAAGAGAAGGAGCTAGCCCCACTGGATAAACCCCCGACAGTACCGGCACTTATAGGAGCCCGGTTTGTTCTGGGGGGAAAAGTCTGATCCATGTCAGATTTAACCTCTTTATCAGATGTGGACTGAGGCGTCTTGTTCGCAACGAGAGTCTACAGCCTCCCCTTTGGCTGAAATAACAGATTTTCTCGTCGCTGCGACAAGATTACTGCAACAAAAGAGCAGGAACCAAGGACATGAGCACTTTGGAGTACAGTCGCTTGGATATGCTATGGCGGGAGGGTGTCAGACTTGGCTTTCTGAAACAAAGACTGACTCAGAGAGCGGGAGAGAGACTGAATGGTAAGCAGAGACTTACTGTAAACCACACTGGTTTGGAGGGTTTCAATGGTCTTATACTGGTAGTTTGACTATGACATCGCGATTGGGAGATCCCCAACAGGACCAAAAAAACAAAACACTGTAGTTCGGACTTTGTGTGTAAGTGCATGTATGTGTGTGTTTGCAGAGTGGCTGCGATGACCCTGTTAGGCATTTAATGAGCTCTAAGTAAATAGCGCTTTAACGTGCGTGCGCGCGTGTTTGTACTGTATGTGTGGTCGTGTTCGACCCACGCTCAGCGAGCAGGGAGGACGTCGCGACACACCGTCGGTATGTCGGTAACACTCTGAATATGAATCTCTCCTCTACTAGAACGTGCAGTTTTCAGCCGCGACTGAAACGCGAAACGATTTCTTCTCCTGTCAAGCCATACACGTCAATACCTCTCTCTCGTACCCTCGTATTCGGGTGCGAAGACACATGTACAGGATTGTTTATTTGAAATGTGAGTGCATGGTGGTGTGCGTGCGGATGGGCGCGTGTGTGTGTGTGTGTGTGTGCTTTGTACAGCGTCATCATGTATAATATAACATGTTGTAAATAGTATACATATATATTTGTTCTTGTTTTTTTGTTTTCTTTTGCAGAGATTATTTTATTTAGATTTTTTAGGGTGTGTGGGTGGGTTGGGGGGGGGGGGGGGGGTCTGACAGAGGGAGGAGGTCGGGTTAGTCTGCTTCTCTCTTAATGCACTGAACAGGATTGGAGGTTTGGGTTTGGGGTCAAACTGTACAACTGATGTGAAGACATTGTGCTTGTAAGCCCTGCTTAAGGCGAAGGGTGAATATGTAGAAAGGGTGGTTGGGAAACGTTTTATAGGGAAATCGGGAAAAAAGGCTCTTTTTAAACATGTGTCTAAATTCTTTTTTTCTCTTTGTTTCACTCCGTTGGGTTTAAAATGTGCATTTCCTGTTGGGAGCTTCTTCTTCTTTCTTTTTTTAACAAATACTGGAAAAGAAACTGAGTTTCTGCTGTTCTCCGATCCTAAAAGAATCTCGTTCTTTATCTATTTTAGCCTGTATACCTATATGAAATGTAGATATTTATCTGGCATCAAAAAGAAACATACCAAAGCACCTGTGAGTTTACGCTTCACCGCGTTAGAAGGAAAAATATTATGAAAAAAGACATAAAAAAACATTCAATCAAATCTGAATCCGGGACCCCTGCAATCACCGAGCCGTAGAGTTCTTCTCGTTGTCTGCTCGCGTTCATCCAGCGTTGCTATGACAGCAACAATGTCTGCACGCTGCCCAGCTGATGCACTTGAGGTAACTGTGGCAACCAGAATGGCATCACGTGACTGTGAAGGACAATCAGAGCCAATCAATTGGACGATGTTGAGAGACAGAAAAAAAACAAGATAAGGATCAAATCACAAATTATGCTTCTTGTCACTTTTATTCCTGCTTTGCCAAAAAAATGTGTGTTTTACGTTTGCTTGTTTTGCTGGTTTACCGTCGTCTTACTGTTTATGCAAGCCTTTGACGACTGTGTGTTGTCGGTGTATAGGATGTACAGGGAGGAAGAACATGATTGCCTTTTTCTTTTTTTTTAGGACATTGACTGACTTTTAACAACAACGTTGCTGTTACACTGCAAAGCAAAAGCTTTAAAAGGAATCTAATGTGAACTCAATATTGAAATATTACTTTTATGGGTCTTTAATTGCTTTTTCTTTTTCTTTTTTTTAATCTGTTTTTTCTTTAAGAAACACTGGATTCAGTTCTAACCATCCTGTTTTGACAGAAGCGACATCATTGTGTTTTTTTTGTTTTTAGACCCACTGGAAAACTGCTTTGTATTGTTGAGATAGCCTACTAAAATATATTATGTAATTTCAGTCATTCTTTTGGAAATATGACTTAAATATTTCCTCATGTACAAAAGGAAAAATTATTTATCTTAATTTTATTGCCTTTTTGTGTTTCATTAAAAAAAAAAAAAGATTCTTACAAAAAAGAAAAAAATACATCTTGATTGTTTTTTCCCGCTTTCATGTCGGGGCGAGAGTCCTTTTGAACACGGCCTTGTGTTCATCAATGCCGATCATTTGTCTCCGGTAAGAAAATGGACCACAGAAGACAAGGGGGGGGGGGGGGAGGACACGAGACGAGGAGGTTATTTGAAACTGTAGCTGTAGCCGAAAGACGGGGAAGAATGAGGAGAGAAAGGGAAACTGTATCTGGCGGCGTTTCGTGAGACAGACGGGCAGGATAGAGTCTCCTCTGGCTGTACAGGTGGGTCAGGTATTCAGAATAATAAAAACGGAACAAGACCATTAAGAGAACAAAGCGAGGATATCCGCTTTCATCCTGCCAAGATTTCGATGCCTCACTTTGTGCATTGTGTGTGTGTGTGTGTGTGTGTGTGTACATATGTGCTCATCAAACAGTAGTAGTCGAGAGTAGGTTTTCTGCTTGCTTTAAAGTGTGTGTGTGTGTGTGTGTGTGTGTATGTGTGTGTGTGTGTGTGTGTGTGTGTAGCTGGGAAGAACAGTTGAGTTTTATCCGCTGCAGGGTGTGGAGTTTCTGGGCCAAAGTGCGCAAAATTACTGCTTTTTATTTGAGACTTCCTGTGAAATATTCACACCTTTTTATCGCACTGTAATTGGAGCCTTTGTGACGCGGCTTGCTGCAACATTAAATTGTGGATGGAGGACAGGCCTTTTACCTTTGACCTCGAATTACAGTGCGGTTGCCTCGTGCCGGCCCGCGAAGAAGGCTTTTAGCAGAGCGTCGCCTTGAACGTCGGCCGTAAACTTTATTTTACTGAGCTGCCCTTTTAATGTCGGCCCCTTTTCTTCTTCTTTTCTTTTCAGCCAGCGTATCTCTCCCTCGGCTTTACTTGTCAATACAGGAAGAGTTCACTCACATTTCTGTTCCTGAATAACTTTGCTAATGGTCCTTGGCCGTAGTTTGAAATCACACACACATTCAGACTCTTTGTCCAGCGTGTGTGTTTGCTTTCCTTTTGTATTCTGCGTTTAGCTGTCTTGGCAGTTTAACGTGTTATTACAAAGATATGAAACGGTACACTTTCCAGTGTGACCACACACACACACACACACATTTGCACCCATTCTGCACACTGTTGGTCTTTTACATCGGCTCCTCAATCACCCAACGCCTTCAAAACACACAGACATTAAGTGCAGCCTTTGACTGCTTATCAGCAGGTTTGCATTGGGCTTATCTGGTTGACATTGTTAAACTACTTTACCCAGAATGCTGCGGGAGATAGGGGCACAATGGGAGGCTGGGGGTGCCCTCTGGGCTAATGAGAGAGGGCTTTCACGTCGTAGGAGCAAACATGCCACAAGCGCGTTTCTGTGTGTGTGTGTGTGTGTGTGTGCGCGAAGGGTCAAGGTGTCAGAAGGTGTGGCAGTTTTTTTTTTATTGTATTTCTTCAGTTTTTTCAGGTGGAGGCTGGTGGATGGGAGCAAAGACCACATCTAAAGCCCCAGTCTAGATGAATCTAGATGCTACACAACGTGAGCTGCTCAATAAGCATATGTGTGTGTGTGTGTGTGTGTGTGTGTTTGTGTGTGCGTTATTACATGCTTGTATTTGTGCAAATGTGTGTATCTGTGTTGTGTTTTGTTACATGGATGTGGAAAAGAAGCTGAGAGAGAAGTGGTGAACATTGAAACGGTACAAATATGTGGATTGAAAAAGGACGTGTGTGTGTGTGTGTGTGTGTGTGTGTGAGAGAGAGAGAGAGAGAGAGAAAGAGAGAGAGAGAGCGCGACAGAGACAGAGAGATTGTGTGTTGGGTGGGGGGGGGTGGGGGGGGGGGGGGGGGGGGGGGGGATGTTCCAATCCAGAGAAAGCCCTCCATTTAGATATAGCCTGAGCATGTCACTGAAGTGAATGAATGGCTGTCAGCTGCAGCGGGATGCAGCTTGTGTGTATGTAGATCGTTTGTATGTGTGTGTGTGTGTGTGTGTGTGTGTGTGTGTGCTGGGGTATATTCAGGTCACTCAGAGTGGGAGTAAGGAGATCAGCGGTCCTCTCTCTCACCTCATCCATTGTTCATATGAGCCACTGCGACCCCGCCACCGGTATCCATCTTACTATGTGTGTGTGTGTGTGCGTGTGTGTGTGTGTGTGCGTGTGTGTGTGTGTGTGTGTGCGTGTGTGTGTGTGTGAGAGACATTGTAGATGTCCGTATAGCCAATCTGACTCATTGTGCAACGTATTCTGTAGCAACAGATGGTAGGTTACATAAATCATAGATTCTTGGCCGTGTGGAAGTCTTGTCCAAGTTCTCCTAAATTACACCAACAAACCTCCACTGTTGTTTTTATCCCCCCCCCCCCCCCCCCCCCCCTCAACTGTATGACTTGTTTCACTTTCTGGCCCGTTTCACAGGATAAATAAAATAAAGTTGTATTTCCCACAGATAAGTGAACCAAATAGATGTTAAGGCAATATTTTACTCAACAATGGAGCAGTTTCACCGATCTAAGACGTCAGGGGATTGGTTTCCTTAAAGAGCTTTTTAAACTCACTGGTTAACATCAGTGTTCAACGATCAGTAAAATCTATTAGCGCGAGAGTTTAAACTATTGTTATTGGATCTATGGGTCAAATTATAAGAAATGTATCATATATTATTAAATCATACATTGTCTCTATTTTTCTACACTAACTGTATCTGGTGTATTGAGCTCAAAATTTGGAGAGAATTTAACACGAGGTTTATTTATTATTTACGATTGATAATTATTTATTTATGTGTTTCGCTTTTTCAGCCACATTTTACAGGTTTTAATTGGACACTTTTTTTCTCATTTTGCAGAATTCGTATTTTTATTTAACCTTTATCTACAGCCTATCTTTAGTATGTCTTATTGTCTTTAATTTAATTAATTTACATTTAGAAAATAATAATCTGAATTTTGTGTGTGTATTTTCACTAAATATAGACGCTTTCTAGATAAGGAAAATACATTTATAAATCCCTTTGTAAATTACCAAATAATTTAGTTTTTCATGTGAATGACACAGTCAATGAGAGAACAAGGTCTTTTAAACTAATAATTCACATTTCAATTGACTTGCGTTAGAAGGCATTAAGACATTAATACACATATTTTTGTCAAAATAAAAGTCGTGTATACTTCCAAACATATTATTTAGAAACAGATTTTCTTTCCCATTTTCCCCATGTTGTGCTTTAAGTTATAAAGAAAGGCGACAGAGCACAAAGAGTATAGAAGAGAAGGAAAAAAGAATCGAAACAGTGAAGAGGAGAAAGGGATTAAGAAGAGCAGGGGACGGAGGAAGAGGAGGAGATGATGAGTGTTTTATAGACAGTACTACAGAGTAGTGGCTCTGGGTCATCAAGAGTCAAACTCCCTCCGTGACCTCCTAATCCACACGATATTAACACAACACTGCAGAAAAAAAACCACCACGGTGATTTCCCCTCCTTCATGCAGGCAACTCACACAGCCCTACATCAGGTCGTGCCTTGCTGCCATGCAGTTTTGGTGGTTTTCGCTGATGCTGGTATTTGATATCTGGAATAGTAGAGGCATCAAGGCTGCCTGCTCCGACGGTCAGAATAGGTCAAACATCCTGTAAAGTCTTAGTGGACACAGCAACCCGAGCCACAGACACCCGATAGCTGCTGTGTGGGAATGTGTGTGTGATATTTATGATACAATCTGGATGCAGGGTGGAATTTATATCTGTATGTGTTCGTGTGTGTGTGTGTGTGTGTGTTGAGGCACTTGATTGCCAAGTTTGCCATCTCCACCCTAGTGACAGCAGGGGAAAAGATATGTACAGTGTATTTATATGAAACAACTGGTGCAAACACACACACACACACACACGCACACACACACACACACACACACATGCACGCACACACACACACACATGTCTCAAAGCCCTGTATGTTCTTTCCTCCTGATGACTTGTCAGCTACACTGCGGGGGTCATCAAAATACCTGTAACTGTACACCTGTCTGGATGTAATGCGGACAGTAAATTAAAGTGAAACCTGAACCGTCTTTGAGGATTCATCTCCTCGCAATGCTTCTATCACCACTTTCTAAATGTGAATTGACGGAACATCCGCGAACAGGCGAGACAGTCAGGCTGCATTTCCTTACATTTCATCAGATTTTCTCAAAAGTATTGAACATTAAATTAATGCTGCACCACCCACCTCACTGTAACCATTTTTTTTTTTTACACTGACAGCAGTAAACGCACGGAAGTAATTGCTAAAGATCGCTGCAAATGTGCGTTTCTACGAGGACAGAAATTATCTGTGTTCTAAAGGGAAAAAAATTGACATTTTGGAAAACGTTTTTTTTTTTTTTTTTTTGCAGAGAGATGAGAAGTTTTTTGTTTTTCTGTCCATAAGTAACGGAAACCAACTGTAGGCCTAACCTCAGTCTAGATTCACCAATGAACTTTGTGCCATTTGAGAATTAGCTCATCATTTCTGTATTTCCGACACATAAAAAACATAGCCATAGTGGGTAAATTCCTGATATTAGTGATTTACAGTGAGCTTCTCTAAATGGCTCCTCGTGCTGAGCAGCTGGATCAGCTTCCAGCAT
>CM051708.1:14897284-15009784 GCA_028022725.1 Lycodopsis pacificus
AACAAAGTATAGATAATCCCCTAAATCCTTTTTTTTTTTTTTAACTCTAATTACTGAGACTCTAAAGAAATATTACCTTGATGACCTTTGTGTATCGGGAGACATGAAAGGTAATTTGTAATGGACTTTTTTTTTTTACTTTACGCACATGGCAGATTCACAGCAATTAAGGAAACAGACGACCTCTGCAGTTATTAGAAATCACAAGAGGAGCCCAGGTAATAGTAGTCCCAGTCGAACAGGGCTAATGTCAAGACATAGTTACCATGGTAATAAATGGCAGAAAATTAATTAACAATTTAGAGAATAATTGGTAAACATAGCAATTTGTGCGCCGAAAGTAGCCCCAGCAGACCCGTTGCTCATCTTGAAAGCTCGCACTGATAATATAAGAGCGTGCGAGACACACAGAGAGTCAATGGCGATATGTTGCAGAGGCAGCTGCCTCCATACAATGCCTATTTTACGCTTTCCGTCTAAACTTCTCTGCCTACAGTCCCCAAAGCTGAAAGCTGCTCGGCTCGGTCCGTGCGACTGACGATTCATCAACTGACAGCGATCCTGAGAGATTAAGACGCCACGCTGAGTGAGCAGAGCTGAACCAACACACCAGGAATGTACAGTACAAAATCAATGGAACAGTTAAGCTTCCTATATATCACACAACAGAAATCAGGGCAGGCGGGGGGGGGGGGGGGGGGGGGGGGGGGGGGAAATCCTGGTTATATTTTGGTCTGTTCTTATCCGCATTGACTCAGCAAAGTGTGTGTGAGAGTGTGTGTGTGTGTGAGTGTGTGTGTGTGAGTGTGTGTGTGTTTGCATGTGAAAGGGAGACGGAGGAAGAGATGGAGGATTATGTGTGGATTATGTGTGTGAGGAAGCTGTGCGGAGAATTTGTGGCTATGTTCTTGTGGTTGTGAAAGCGATAGGTGTGTGAGCGAGGCTGTAGGTTTGAGATCATGGATCGTGTGTGTGTGTGTGTGTGTGTGTGTGTGTGTGTGTGTGTGTGTGTGTGTGTGACCCTGGCTGCTGTTTGCCCTGCCCAGAGTGGTCTTTGCAGTGTGTCTATACTTTAACTGCATCCAAAAGTTGGCACAGCCTGGCACAGCAAGGGCACTCTCCTCAGGTGCCAGGGGTCTGTGTGTGTGTGTGTGTGTGTGTGTGTGTGTGTGTGTGTGTGTGTGTGTGTGTGTTTAAAGGGGTTGGCCTGTCTTATCCTTTAGTATCTATCGATCTATCGATCTATCGATCTATGTGAGTAAGTGTGTGTTTGTCAGCATACAGTATGGCACTACAGCCTCCTCTGTGCTATTCATGTCACGTTTCTGTTGGCTCAAAGAAAACGTTTCATCTATAATCGTCCCTTCATCTTCCACGGAGGTGTGTGTGTGTGTGTGTTTGCATAATGTGTCTCTTGGTTCTATAAGTTTGTGTGTCTATTCAAGTACGCCTGCATGTGTGTTGCCTTGGTCATGGGCCTCGTCTGTGTGTGTGTGTGTGTGTGTGTGTGTGTGTGTGTGTGTGTGTGTGTGTGTGTGTGTGTGTGTGTGTGTGTGTGTGTGTGTGTGTGTGAGACAGCATTTGTGTGCTGATGGCTCTTCACTCTTTCATCTCATCAAGCGTTCATCACTTCGTCCTTCATCAATCACACCATCCAGCAGATCACTCATCAACAGAGGGTCCTGCTTTTAAATGATAAGATCTCTCGGTCCACAGACTCTCTCTCTCTCTCTGTAACACACACACACACACACACACACACACACACACACATGACCTGGAATGTGATCATAGTGAGTTTTGAAGGTATTCTTGCTAACACAGTTGGAGGCCTCCCGCGAAGCACCTACACATTATTCTCCCTCCTCATAACACACACCCTCCAGCTCTGTTGGTCGCCAGTGCACACACACACACACACACACACACACACACACAGTTTCCATGGTGACGGATAGGCAGCCATGCAGAATGAGTGCATAGTCCCTTGGGACATCTCCTTTGTCCATCTTTCCATCGCTCTCCTTTAGTGATGACAAGATGTCTCCTCTCTGTCTCTCTTTCCCTTCGGCCTCTGTTCATTATGCATAATGCATGTGCCTCAATTCATAAGCTAAATTTCTTCTGGCCCATCCAGCGTGTTGCGGCACAGGCACTCTTTGTTCCCGAACTCTTTCCTCCAGATTTGCCCACTGTATTGCTCTAAAGTCTGTTTCAACAAACGCAACTGAGACTTTAATCCCGGCTGAGCTGGCTCGTCCTGTAACCTCCACGGTGTTGCAATAAGTGCAGCTTGAAGCAGTTTGAGTGGCAGCTCCTCATTATGAGGTAAGTGTGGTATGGAAGGAAGGAGGGAGGGAGCGAACAGATTGGCTGTTCTGCCAGAGATTGTGAAAAGAGGCCCTCGTCACACTATGGTTGTGATTAATGCGAGAGATGATCCCTTTTATTTCCTGTGAGTCACCACCAGTTGGCATGTTGGGGCTTTGCCGGGCAGGAGGACTGTCCTCACAAAAAACCCCAACCCTGGACAGCTACACACACACACACACACACACACACACACACACACACACACACAGTCCTCTGTCTCCGCTTTTGGAAGGGAGTGGTAGAAAAACAGTGATGTGTGATATCCAGCACACTGACATGGACAGTTGTTCAAGAGGATCTGGGGCAGCATTGTGTGGGAAACCTTCACCAGACGCCATTTTGGAGCCTCATATCATGGGACCGCCACTCCAAGAATAGAAGTCGTGTGACCTCAACTGACAGCTTTTTGAAAGACATGAAACCGATTGTGTTTCATTGTATTCACCAGCTTGTGATTAAGGTGCAGGCCATGAATTACATTGTCAGGGATCTTTGTTGCATGTCATGTCGCTCTCAATTTTCTGTCTGTTCTTTTCTGGCCACTTTATAATTAAAAGATACCTTAAAATAGTGATGGGCTTTCAAAAGGTGATTTTTTTTTTTTGGCCCAACAGTCGAAGTTTAATGCTCCAGATGCAGATTGCTGAGACAAATTGGCCAGCACTCTAATCTCCATTCATCCACCTCTACTTAAAGGGGCACACTGCTTCCTGCACTGCCACTAAATGTTCATTATTAGTGGAATTGGACATGAATTTTGAGGCGCAGACTCATCCAAAACTGAATTCTTTGGGGTACTGGATTGGGTGTCGCGGTTGTTTTGCTATGAAGTTAAGCGAGGAGACCGGTTGGTTGTTACAATGAAAGAATTCAGCACTAGTGTCTTCGTGTTAATACAAGCGATTGCTCTGTTCTGCTTCATAAGCTAAAGACACTTAGAATAAGAGCATGTTTTTTGCGTGATGGATCAACCTGTCCACGACCGTACTCTTGTAAAATGAAGGTTGAGGTCAGATGATTTTAACTCTGTGTTCTGGCATTCACATGGATTACTGACGACGTTTGGAGGGCTGACGCGTCCCATTAACGCCAGGCCCAAAGGAAGCCAGCTTCATTTGTGGTGTACACACTTAACTTCATCTTTCTTTCTTTGAATCTTTGAACCCCTTTGCAAACAAGGTTAAGAACACATGCACATCACACATTGGTGCATTAGCATGTACAATAAGTACTGCACTGGATCTCTTCACGTAATCTCCAGGCTATTCTTTTTAGGTCTTACTTTGGACTGTTTGACAGTCTGACATCTCCTTGTCAATGTTGTATAAGCTTGTCATTCTATCATTGACAAGCCCCCCCCCCCCCCCTTTCCTGTCTTTCTCCAGCTGCACTAATAAAGTCAGTAAAAGCACTAACTTATTTTCACACAGGGATAAATTGGGAGGTTAAAAACGACACATTAGTTAAAAACAAATAGCTGTTGCTGTTGCCATTTTCAGGGGCTGCATATTTATTTTTTTCAGTACCGGTTCTTTGCTAAAAAAAACTGACTATGATTTATTTGGGCTCACCAAAGCTGATCTATAACACTGCCAAGCAGACAAATAACCTCAAAAAACATGTTAACAGTGCAGAAAAAACCGTACTCGTGTGTATGTAAACGTATACACGTCGAAGGAGCAACATCATTATACTGCACGTGTGAATGAATCAGTGTTGCTGTGGGGATAAATGATGTTTCTTTTTGGCACCACATGCTTCTTACACATTTGAGTTCGCTGAGCTCGACTCACACCAGGGTGACTCTATAATTCATTTTGACACATTTCATATCCGTAGGACATATCTCACATATATTTTAGACTTCTTTTCCGTTGTGTAGGCTACTGTATCAACTGAATAATGAATTACATACAAATGGTATTTTCTATTCTATGATTCTGTGTAATCTACGAAAAAACATGTTCCTGCACTGTGAAACTTTAATCATGATAAACTTATATGCAATGAGACATTAAATCTTATCGTCATGTGAGCATCAGTCTGTAAGTATGTTGGATGTGTTACTAATTCATGCACGCTGGACGTTTCCTCATGAGTCTTCATGCTCGAGGCCCTGGCAGGTTGTACTTATAGGCTCAGGGGGCTTTGAGCTAAATTCCAACGTCAGCATGCTAACATGCTCACAGTGGCAATGCCTACTTGCTGATTCTTAGGTATTTTTTGGTATGTTCGCTCTTAGCATTACGCTAAAATATCTTAATTAGCACTAAACACAGAATACAGCTGGCTGATGGGAATGTCATTGGTTTTGCAGGTATTTAGTCAAAACCAAAGTATTGGACAAATAGAAATACTCGATGATGGCGCTACATGGAAAAAGCAGCGATCAATAAACAACAATTCATAGTGAAGGGAACATGAATGTGTGCAGAAGCAAAGCTTTCTGGGGCCCATCCTCATGCCCGTCCATAATATAAACATGCAATACATTTAATTTTGAACAAAATTATTAACCATTACTGATTAAAACAACAAAAATAAACATGTTCATTGTTGTTTTAGTCAATTGTAGCCTGTGTCATAATTAAAAACCGCATTTACTGAAAATGGTATGAGTCATTTATTATTGTACGCCAGGCGGACCATAAAATCACCACGTAGTGAGCCGCGAATTACGCTCGGGCCCGCCTCCCCGTCGCGTCAAAGCCTGCGTCAGAAGTTTACATATATTTTGATGAGTCAACGAAGTGGAACTCTTCTTCAGGTCACGAAAGCAGAAAAAAAAACACCAGGAGAGTGAATTCCGGGACAACAATCAGGTAAACTTGTGTTTTATCATCTTCAAGTTTCATGTTTGCAAAAAGCATTCACGTTGCGTTTACGTTGATGGGGAGGGCATCCATTGGTCTGTCTGGGTCTCGCTTGCTTGCCAGACACTTTCAGGGCTGTGTGTGGACTTCTGAGTGAATTACGAACTATTTATTATTATTCTGGTAAACGCCAACAGGCAACAGTGTTGTGTGTTCACATGTGCGTGCATGAAATGACAATTATAAACCTATATATATATATACGTGTCAGTGAAGGTCAGGTTACAACCTGCATTCTGTTACAAATCTGGACTAATGGAACATGGAAAGAAATTGATTTACATCGATTATTGATTGAATAATCACCAAATTTCATATTTGAACATATAAAAGGAAATCTGGTGGAGCCAGTTTGAATGGGCCTGACGCAGTTAATACATTAATAATAGTATTAATAGGCCAATCTATAATTTACAGCTGCTATGCAATAATAGTCTACACAGGCTTATGGTTTACGTATCTAATTGTACAATATTGTAAGAACTGGACTAATTACTAGGCGGCAGAGCCAAAGCTCATTGCTATACTTATTATTTTATAAGGTCAATATTCACTTATCTTAAGACGCTATAGAAAATATTCTATTAAATACACGACATGGCCTGAGAATTTAACTGATCTAACCTATAAGCTCATGTTGGAGTGAACTGTGTGTAGCCCCCCCAACGCCAGACCTTCTCAGAGGCTCAGCCATGTCTGTGGGCGGGCCTGAATGTGTGTACCGAACTTGCAAACCATCCAATATTTGTTGAGCGTAAGTTGGACCGATGTGGTGGACCGACAGACAGACGGTGGTTTCTCAAAAAGCATTATGACCGGCATCACAACATGACATTTCCCTACAATGAAAGCTCTCTATGTTCGCCCTCCTTTGTCTGAGTCGGGATTTGATTTAGTGAAGGTCAGCAGTGTTTATTCAATATCTTTTTTTTTTTCAATAAAAGACCTTGCTGTATTTGACTGTATGCTTTTTATGTAAGGAACAGGCCCCATGTCACGACAATGTCAACTCTGATATCTGCAATTAAATTGAAAATATTCACTTAACATTTCTGCTTTCAACTCCTCGGCAACTGTTATAACTTGAGCTCATCAGGCAGCAGTGTCAGTATTTGCATAGATTACATTGAAATCATCCATCACCAGTAACGCAACTGGCTGTTTCCATCAATCTTCTGCGTCCGTCGCTCAATCGCCCAACAAAATGCAACAAACCTTGAAATGTTGTAAGAGTTGTTCAAGACCGTCGTGTTGCGATTGGAAGAGGAATGAGAGGTCGGGTGTAGTTAAAGGGAGCGCTTGTGCAATGTTGGCTGTAACGCAGCTGAATGACGGCACCTCCGTCGTGGTTCGCTGGACTCAACGGGACGTTTGTAGAGAAGAATGATGGGGTTTGAACGCGATGTGGACGGTGAACGGCAGGATTAGCGAAGGTGAACAGGTGGGAAGCTGATGAACTACCCAAAGAGATATTGTGGACATTTTATGGTTGTGCCTGAAACTCCCTCATCTGGGAATTTCATCATTTCGTCCGAGTGCTGTCTGCCATTGTGCAATCAAGGCCATTTCTCTTTTCACTCTCCTTGCTGTGCCATTAGTTGTGGACGACTTACAATACAGCCTGAACTATGGCTCTGGTTGGATCTCATTACGGTAGTTGCACACAGAATTTCCACACGAGCCAGTTGAGGCTATGGGGTCACCAGCAGGAGGGTTTTAACAGACTTCCCCTACAGGGACATGTTGGAAATCTGATTACAGATGGGAGATGTTGGAGGTAATCGGGGGAAATGTTAAGAAAACATCATCTGGTTTTAGCCCGCGCCGCCCTACCACCCAGTGACTGTTCCCCCACACCACAGGATCCCTAATAAATAGGACTACAACTCTGCACTTCACTTTTATTGTGCGTGTGTGTGTGTGTGTACGTGTGTGAGACCTCCTCCCATCCTTTGGCACGTGGAACTTTTTGCTCTGCTGTTTTTACAAGCCGGGCATTAAGCTGTCTATCAAATGCCAGGGAAATACCCCAGGATCTTTTTCCCATATCACACACACACACACACACACACATCGATTCCCCAGAAACCACAGTTGCCGTAGCGGTAGCCGCTCCTCTGCCAAAGCTCTTAAACACGCCGAAACCAACTCTCGGCTCTTTAAGGCCTCTCTTGTACGTGAGCCATCTCTTTTTACATCTCCGCCTCTCTCATCCGTCCTCCCCTCCACCCATCATTCATCTCTCTCTACGTCTCTCCCTAAATATCCTTTCTGCTTAGATACAGGCCATGTTACAAGCCCAGCAACTCATGCTGACTAGACGGGCCGCGATGCAGCCAGCCTCATCTGGCCTGAGATTGGCTTGTTGGGAGATATGCTTGTAAATGTAAAATACAGCTTGACACGGTGTGCCTTTCGCAGTCAAAAGAGAGGGTGCAAAGGTTGTGTGTGCATTTTGAATGTGTGTGTGTGTGTGTTTTATTACAGGTAAGCCAATATATCAAGCTGTAATTATCTTTATTTAATATTAAATGTTGCAAGAAGCATAAAGGTTACAGCTGAATTACCGTCACAAATGTACATGTTTCGCTGAGGGCTGTGCTGCGTCCCAGATTAACTACTATAAAGCCATATTGGTCAAGCTGTTGTAAAGAAGTTTCATCTTTCTGTTAAGTGTCTCTGTCCCATGATGACCTGCAGTAAATAATGTTTCCGGAAAGAGAAACACGACACAAGACTGCGTTGTGCAAATTCTGCCTCGAATTGAAACTGGAGGCAGAAAAGGAAGAGATTGAGGGATCGCACAGACCAATGAGCCAACCAGTCGTAAACCCGCATATTTATTATTTCACGAGGCTTGACTATGTTTAAAATTGTGTGGCACACGTACGTAGAGCAGGTGTTTGCGGGTCCTGGAGCAGACACTTGCGGTGCCTTTGCGGCTTCTTTTGACGAGCTAACTGAAAGCCTTATCGTTATTCAGAATGAGCTGGAAAATGTTGCGGGGGAGAGGGAAGTCTGGGTCAGCCTGCTGCCACCGCGACCCGACCCCGGATAAGCGGTAGAAAATGGATGGATGGATATATATTTGATATAGTTTGAGCAAATTTTGAATACAGCCATTTTCATAGTCTCTTATTTGTCTGCATGTCAGTCCAGAAACATAATAAATCATGTTTTCTTCTTACACCAACACATTGCAATTTTTAATTTGGGGGGCATTTCTATATAGTTCACTAGCTCAGCAGGAAAGTTGTCATTTTTATACATATCGTACATTGACATACATATTGTCCGTCAGTATTGGTCTTGGCCTTCAAAACGTCTGTCAAACCCCCGGTACATCTATACATCTGTGAGCATGGGGGAGAGTCTACCTGGGGAGAAAACACTACAGAGAACCTTTGACAAATAAAAGGTGGGAGACAAAGGGGGGAGAACTAAAAAGGAAGAAAAGCATCACAGGGGCCATGATGGAGAGAAAAACATCAATACTGTGTGCATTTAGACAAAGTGACTGAGAAAGAGAGAGAGAAAGACGGAGCCATGGGAGAGAGAGAGAGAGAGAAAAAGAGAGAGAGAGAGAAGGAGGCTTGAGAAACAAGAGGGGAAGTCTAAATGAGATTATCTGAAAGAAGTCGAAGACAATGAGAGAAGCATTCAGAGAAACAGACAAAGGGAAGAGTGGAAGGCTTTCTACAAACTGCAGGAGAGAAGAAAAAAAAAAAACTCCAGCCTCGTCAGTGACGTGAATTCGGATCAAACAGATCTTCAGTTTTGCTTTCAGTGTGGACATAAAGACTTCTAGTCTCCATTAATGTGTGAACATATAGTAATTAACGTCATCGTCTTTCCTGCATACAGTGTGGACATAAGGTATCCAAGGTGATGGGCTGAAAGACCATATTCTGAGAAAACAGGAAAAATATAACCCTGCAACTCTAGCAATGTGCATAAATCATGCAGCTGCTCCTGAGAGAGAAACCGAATTCAATGTTAAAGGACGAGGCTCCTTTTGCTCCTTATTCATATATATATCTATTGTAATGTGTTTACCTCTCAATACTTTCAGACTTCCCTACCCTGGTAATGTGCGTTTTATAGTTTTTGGACAACAATGGCACAATGAATTACAATGACAAATAACAATTCAGATGAACAGATATCACTTGTTCGTAGGATCAATTCTTGTGTTTGGTTTTGGTCTTTTCATGGGATTTGTTGACGATTATTAAAAAACACAGAATATCAGTAGCCCTGTCTTGTTGAGAACAGAAAGTGTTTGCTGGTTGACCAAGGACCTAGGAGTGCTAACGTTAGCATAGCGTAGCACAAACATGAACTGTACGTTAATAGTTAATACCCCAGTTTAATTTAATGAAAGCTGTACTTGCACAAAATCTCAAGTTGCCGTACTTATTTGCCTCCGGGCCTGCTGTTTCCAGATCACGGTAACTACGCTAGGTAAAGTCGTATAGCACCGGGTGTGCAGCAACAGTCGCATCGCCATGACAAACCACGCTAACGTTGTTGGTCCCTTTTACCGCTCTGAGTTGAATTTCTTCAGCTCAAGGCGTTCAGGAAGCCCCGCGCTTCACTCATAGAAATCACAAGAAGCCGACCCTCGTCTGCTGAAACTCTGTCTGTTGGCGCTCTATGTCTTCGATGTTTTCTGACACGTTTTCCATCTCAACCACTCAAACCAAATTCAGGCCAATTCTGCATTCTGAATGACTCAGGTTGGGTTTGAGGTGCAACCTTTTTGAATGACCTCTTTGACTTGAAATTATTCTTCTGCAAAGATAAATGTTAATGTCATTCAGCTGCAGAGTGTGTTATGGGTAACCAAATAGGCTGCAGAGGCTCACAGAGACGCCCCCCCCCCCCCCCCCCCGGAACTCAATACCGTGTTGTGTGGTCCTGCGTAATTAGTTAATCCCACTTACTGTCGAGAGCAGCGGTTGCGTGAAACGTTCCCGTTGTCCTTCGCTTGACAGACAGGGTGCCATTTATAAGGAAACAGAGAGAAAAGACAAACGGAGAAACGGCTCCGACCATACGGTCACTTTTTATGTCGACGCACACGAAGCAGATCAATGATCCTTTTTTCCATATTTGCCTCGTGCAGACGTCTTCCCGTGCACTGCTGCCACGCGGGAGACTGGACTTATGTGACCCGTAGCCACAGATGCTCCGAGGCCTTCGGATTCTTCCACCATTGTTGAAAAAGTTCCATCAATGACGGAAAATATTCGGTTAATGCGACCTCTGGTCGAGAGGTTGTTCAGAAAGAAGCACTGGAACTTAAATGTAAACCTTGTAAATTGAAACAAACACCATATGCTGTAGTCCTCTCCAAGACTTGTAAACAGAATAAAACAGTGTATCATCAGTAGAGTTTAGATCATCTAAACTCCTAAAAAGGGGTACGACATAAACCACGCTACAATAATTATTTTTGCCATGAGCCAGCCATCAGTTCAGCTGACATTCACATATTCAACCACCTAAAATTGGGTCTCTGAAGGGGTTCGCTATGTGTGTGTGTGTGTGTGTGTGTGTGTGTGTGTGTGTGTGTGTGTGTGTGGAGAGGGTTTTGGTGGGGTCATGTCAACAGAGAGTCAGTCATATAATTGCACCTCATTAGGAGTATAGATTGGCGCCTTCCACTCCCTTTCCATTTTCCTCGCTCCGGACGACCCCATAGGACGGCTGCCACTCAGAAGAAAGTCATTAACCAATCACAGCGTGGCGTTTGTCACTAAGGGAAAAATAATGATAATCGCAATCCTTAGGATCTCCCGGATAACTCATTTATTTCATTTAAAAGCCAAATTACAGTGCTCGGATGCGGCGGAGGCCACGGTGGCACTCAAAGCCGAGCTTCAGAGAGCGATGAGCGACGTGTCGCGTCTTCATTAACTGTGCGAGAGGGAACCAAAGACTCTGCACGCAATTAATGCAACATCACAGCGCTAACGTTTATCACTCGCCCCCATAGACACACACACACACACACACACACACTCGCATACTGAGTGGCATAGACACAACAGCACGCTGCTCATTACTCCTGTGCATGGCTGGTCTCCATGGTCTAAGAGATGTGATGGGGGCTGTGGGAGCTGCCTCCCAGTTGTCTGACACACACGCACCTAGCTTCAGCTGCTATAGGGGATCAGGATGAGGGAAACCTCTGATTCACCGCCTTTTATCTCGGGCACAGACAGACACTCTCTCTCTCTCTCTCTCTCTCTCTCTCTCTCTCTCTCACACAAACACACACACATGTGGCAGAGTCATATCTTGATTAGGCAGCTTAGGTGGTCCCAGGGAAATACACTCATCCCTGTCTGTCTCCCTGCCTCCCCCCCTCTCTGGCATGTTGTTATCTCCAGGGTCCAAATGTTTGGAGGTATCTTCACACACACCTGATGGCACACAACCTCAGTCGTCTCCCTGGCCTGTCCTTCTTCTAACAGGCTCCCGCAGCCTTGACCGGAGCCACAGCCTGTTTATAAAGGGTCGGCCCCAACACAGCTATTTAGCCCCGCGAGGGCAAACGGCAGAAACAGAAAGGTAAAAAAAAAAAGCCGGCAAGCTTTTACACTTAAATCCTTCTCTGGAAAATTGGATTCCTCACCAACTAACAAACTCTATCCTCACGGAAGCCTGTTTTTATTCATTGATGTTTTGTTAACTGGTGAGATCAGCCTAGCTTTATCTTATTCATATGCATGACTGTATGACCAGCACACCTGCTTGTGTAAAAGTGTAAGCAAGAGGTGGATCTGACATATAATTCATATAATTATAAGTCAAATTACATTGCATTGTGTGCAAGTCGCCGTTATAGTGTTGATGAAGTGCTCGTTATGTCATTAAATAACACTGGGAACTAAATTATTCTATGCATTTTGATATTTTTTAATTGTGACGTGTTGCCTTTTGGGGGCGTATTTTGTTTTGCATTCGTTCAGTGTCATACAGAAGTGTTTGAAATAATCCTTATCTTTAGTTTACCAAAGTTGACGGCGCTTCAGTCCCCAGCAGGAGGATCGTGTTTGTCTTTGACACTTGTACTATTGTCGTATTAGTAAAGATTGTCAGTGTGAAATCGGAATAAGAGACAAGAGAGTGTGCGGCCGCGTATACGTGGTGGGCGATATGACCTAAAATTCCTATCTCTGTATTTTTGGGGGGTTTTGAGGTATTACAAAATTAAAAGAGATAATCTTCTTAAAACATGATACTACAAATTTATAGTCTATTGGCAATGTAAGGAAACATATCTTAAGATTCATTTAAAAAACGGATGTTTATTGGCTGTAAATATGAATGAAAATGAGGTATAGACCTACATGTGTTTTTGGGAGGAGGAGTCCAATAATGTAAAGTTAGTGGTAACAGTGTTGCCGTTGTTTTGAGTTGTGAGTGAAGTGTATTGGTGAGCAACTATCTCAGCAATAAAGAATATTTAGAAAACAAATGTCCCCCACATATTTACAGTAGTTTTATTATTCAAAGTGTTTTCACTTCTTTTCACCACAGCCCAAATGCTAATATTACACTTCAAATAACTTACATATTTGAAGAAATCTTGTTATTAAAAGAATGTCCTTCTCTGTGGGGGGAGAAGTGCGCTGACAAATTAAGACACGCATACTCATGATGAACTCAACATATACAAGTCTTTTTTATTTATAAACCTGTTACCTCAGAAAGTACAATGTATGTATTTGGTTAAATAGGATGATTTGTACATGAAATGCCTCATTGGTACAGCTAATAAGCTTGAAGCATTTCATTCTAGCCGTGATAAAATGACACGTGTGCCTCACAGATGACTGCAGGAGCTTTCTGAGCTTTGGACCCAACAACCTACAAAGACAGCGCTTCATAAAAGTGTGTGACACCTCTCTTCTTTCTCTGAGACGAGGCCTTCTTTAGCTTCACTTAAACGAGTCCGAGACGGCAGTTAAAATGTAGGCGCTCACATTGTGGTCATGATGAACATTATGATCCTAGAAGAGAACAGAGGAGTTTCCTGTCAGTTAGACAGGTCGTAAAAAAAAAAAGGTATAAATCAACTAATCTACGCAGTGCAAAACACAGCTGACATTTGTGTTCATGAGTGTTTGTGAAGGGAAAAGTCTCTGCACGATCAAAGGCATGTCAACCTTCCTCACACCTTGACTTTAAAGATCAGTCAATAGAAACGTTGGCGTCTCCCTGCCCTCCAGCTACAGGTCCTCCACAGGTATTCAGATTAGTTAAGTCACGCTCTGTACCGGCATCCTGTCAGACTTCAGCACGAATGAGACCACAGTTCTCCGTAACGGTGGTCTTTTTTGGTCGGTTTTTACATGTAATGATGAAGGACATGGTGGAATATGATGAGCACTTAGTGAAGCACCACATTTTAACTGTGAATCTTCATCTCCCACGGACCTTTTCATATCTATAGAGACCTGCAGAGAGCATGAAGCCCATGAGTTTTTGATACTCATGACTGAAAAGGCAAAAGGTTAAAGCTTGTCTTATCTATTAAGACTTTAACACACTGACCTGTGGTTTGATAACAGTGGTATCTTTAATCTGCTTTAATAAAAGAAGTCACAGTTTCTGTAGGTGGCGCTCTTACCTTTGTCTGTCTAGCCATGGCTGCTGTCATTGCTCATGATACTTATTTCCTCTATAAGTGCGTCACAGCCCAGGACTCCTTTCAAAGTCCTCTTTTCAAAACCGAATACACGATACATGCGTCATGTCCGGTTGACAAGGTCTGTCTTGCAACACTTCTGCTGTCCTTGTATATGGAAATATTCCAACCATATTGTTCTTACAATGCAGTTGTTCAGTTAATTCTTTGGTCTTAGGTAAATGAAACCTTCCGGCGGTGGATTCTATAAGCTGGATTTGTTCTTGTTTTGCTGACATCTATCGGTTGTTACCTGTTAAATGGATATATTTACCACTAACCGTGCACATTATTCGCTATCTTTACTTTTCCCTCCAACACATCATCAAGAAATTACAGAACACAACACGCGGGAATATTTCACGCTATATGGGAGCTGGTGAACACGGGACGCGGTGAATATCCGACTGTACATAGTTACACACACACAGCTCTGTGTGACGGCAAGTAAACCGTGATGAGAAAATTCCTGCTGTTGACAAGCAGCGACGAGACGGAAGGATGATTGACTTGAGTACACACAAACACACAAACCCATTTTGCACACATTGTCTCTTTCTGTCACACACACACACACACACACACACACACACACACACACATGCATTGATCCGCTTGAATGAGCTCTGTTCAGCACGCAAGGACTTTGCTATGTGCTTTTTATTATTCTTAATCCCCTATAGTTGACTCATGCTCCGCTGCCGTGTGTGTGTGTGTGTGTGTGTGTGTGTGTGTGTGTGTGTGTGTGTGTTTGTGCATGAGACGAAACGCTAACAGAGTTCACTCTTCTTGTATTCACAAGAACTGATGATGTGGTGTGATCGGTGACTGTAGCCAAAACTATTGCAGACGAGTTTCAAAATGAGATGGAGGAGGAGCTGTTCAATTTGTCAACCGACTGGCTGTTGAAAGCCTGAGCTGAGTATAAATACAGGAATGCACGCAGACACACAGGCCCGTAGCAGGTTCAAATATTCAGACGCTCACACACACACACACACACACACACACACACACACACACACACAGCCTTGGAGCAAAATAAGTAAAGGCATCATAAAAATAATTCACGCTACTTTTTCACATTTCGCTGGTGAATCACGCGCGCAAACAATGGTGTGAAAAGACGCGAGGACGGGGACAGGTATCATGCAGTCTGGGCCGACGGTGCCAGAGGGCTCAGTAATTGAAAACAGGACAGAATGATCTGAGAGAATGACAGCCCTGAAAGATTATGTGAGCTCAAACATTAACACAATTAAGTGTGCGAGCACTGGAGTATGTCGCAGCATTAGACACCGTCTTAATAGTCCCCCAGCAGAAAAGACAGGAATGTGTGTGTGTGTGTGAGAGAGAGAGAGAGAGAGAGAGAGAGAGAGAGAGAGAGAGAGAGAGAGTGCATGCATGACAACCCCTATCACCATGGTGCCATGTAGAAAGACCAGAAGCCATGCTTTTAAAGCACCAAATGTTGCAAAACAAAGAAATATGCTGCCATTTTTGTTTGTTTGTTTTTCGTAATCAGTTTGATTACAAAACCAGAAATCCAAGCAGACTTCTCTAGAACCCTGTGAGAGGGGGGGGGGGGGAACACAGTGATAACAAATGGTGTTATTTTTTATAGCAGTGATCCGGTTGTTAAAGACAGACGCTTTATCAGACAGTGAGCAAATGATTCAATTGTCTCCTGGTGATTCCACGCCTTGGCAACAGCCGCCGGGTCGGCGTGGCGGCGGCCCAGTTCTGATTTATCTAGCGGGCTACACTCAGGTGCTGTTTTGTTAACAGGATTGCAGCCATTTATAACTGTGTTTCATTACTGTACTAAGAGCCGATAAGATGATCACTCACGCACACAAACACAAACATTCGCACACACAGAGGCGCTAATTCAATCCGCTGACAGGGAAACACGGCAAACAACATCCATTATGGCCTTACAGCTAATTGGTAATGGGGAAGGGAGGGAGGGAGGGGGGGAGGGGGTGGAGGCGAAGGTGGAGGGCTGGGTAAAGGGAACAGGAGGAAGCCAGCGTTTTGTGGGCGACTTCTACAATAAAGGGAGAAAAATGCGTCTTCTATTTTTCACCACCGGTTTGCAGCTATTCATCACATCTAAGGCTGCTCACCTTAATTCAGGACGAGGCCTTTGCGGACACAAGACACATCTCTTCCTTCTTTTTTTTGGAAGAAAGCAGTTGCCAGGAGGTGAAGTAAAAAATGAAAATACCTGCCAATAAACCAAACGCATCCACGTGACCAGCAGCCAACTGTAAGCCCCCCAAAAAAATGGCATCTCAGCCCCAGGTGGCATCAAACTACTGTTGACATTTAATAATTCCCTCTCTCCCGCTAACCCTCACCCCCTCCCTGTTCGATCACCTGACTCACCCCTACAATTAGAGATAAATATCCTCCTATAGGCTACGCAGGAGAAGCAGGGAGAGAGAGACAAGGTGGTGATGAATTACCGTCATTCATGCTAAGACAAGATCTTTTAGGATTCCTGGCTTAGGCTCTGTTTATTTACTTCCTCCATCACACCGCATCAGCAACAGAGTGACGGTGGATGAATGGCTGGAAAGGCAGGCAGACTATCAGACAGATGGAGTTGCGGGGAGAAATGCATAATGCCAGTGGAGGTGTTTTGAGAAGAGGAGAAAAAGAGAGGAAAAAAATTACAATACAGAGAGAGGGGAGGAAAGGAAAGCGCAGCGGGGAAGGATTTGAATGCCCGGGGAAGAGAGACGGATAAACAGATAGAGGCGAGTAGAGACAGAAGAGGCAGCGAGAGATGGAGGAGCAGATTTAGAGGGCAGGAGATAAGAGGAGAGATAAAAGCGTGGAGGAACAGAAGGAGGGAGGGATTGGGCTGCTGCAGCGTACAATGTTTACATGCACCAATACGTTGTTGAACATGTCTGCTTACTTATGTCATTAGCTGGAGCTGCTGAGTACACACACATACGGCCGATGATGGCAGGTACCAAGACACACACACACACACACACACACGCACACACACACACAGAAACCGAGAGCAAAAGACTGAGATGACATGTTGGTAAAACAAAAGTATGTACCTCAGCAACTGGGTACACCGTTCTCATGTTGGCCAATCCTAATCCTTTGCAAAAGTGTGTGCGTGTGTGTGTGTGGGTGTGTGTGTGTTTATCTGTCCATACCTAACAAACAGGACTCAAAAAAAACCCCCACACATATAGAGATAAATAAATTATCAAAATGACTATTAGGGTGCTTTCACAAGCCAACATTTAGTCCTTTTTAATCCAACTGTGGTGCGTTTAGTTTGGGCAGTTGTGAAACAATAATAATGCGACCCAATTTGCAGGAAGTGAACCAAAATGCAGGGGAATATTGGCTGCTTGCGTGACCGTCTTTTGAGATGAACACAGGCAAACAACAGGTGACTTGGACTTCTGCAGATCAAACATCGCGCTCGACATCTGAGCCAAAGAGAAAGTACAGAACATGCGAAATAAAGTCCACAAAAATAGTGACGTTCATAATCGAGATAAACTGATATAAGGGATTTGTGCTCACCAGTGGAATTAATATGAAATGTGTACACATTGTACATGTAACATGGTGGTGGGCTGCTGTAAAACCTCTCTCTCATCTCCGGGAGTTTCCAGGCTGGTGTACGTTCTCATAAACATGGTCAGCAGCTGAGCAGCGGCTCACTGACTCCAGTGTGTCGTAGTCAGCAGACATGGATCTGATATCCAGAGCCATGTAGAAGTCACTGTTGAGGCTGGGAGGCCCAGGGACTGAACCAGCGCAACTTCTCTTCCTCTTCTTCTTTACTTTGAGGATTAGTACAGCCACCATTATTGCAACTACAAATCCGATGCAAACACTGGCTATGAGCATTATAGAGAACAAAAACAGGCTTTTAGCTTTGGGTGTCTGGTAATTGTTGAAGATTTGGTCCTTGGAGTTATCTGTCTGAGTCGGTATGGCGCCATTCTCTGATCCACCGCCAGAGACCTCGGACACCGCAGTGTTTACGGGTCTTCTCTGGACTATGAGATTGACAACAGACGAGGGGAGGTCTTTGTAGCCAATCATGGCGCAGACATAACTGCCCGTATCCTCATCGCTGATTGGGTCCAAAGACAGGAAGGTGGTCATTGCTCTGCTGCCATTTAATTGCAGTCCGTTCTTGTACCAGATGTAGCCTGGGTTGGAGTTCAGATTTGCAGCGCAGGTGGGGACACAAGTCAGCGTTATGGCCTGACCTTCTATCACTGTCCGGTCTGCAACAGGCCCATCCTGTCCCCGAACAAGCTTCTCCAGGATTCTCACAGGAGACGCTAAAATGTAAAGCCTCACACCAGGGTCTCCTTTACACGTCACGCCATGACCTGTAACATTTCTAAATGTGTATACGAAATAGTAACTGGAATCGTCAGTCTCCTTTAAGTCTGTCAGTTTCATCGTGCAGTCGTTGTTTTCACGCTCAAGGTAGTGCATTCGAAACAAATACTCTGGCATCTGTTTCAGGGGCTTAGGTTCCAGGGTAGGTCGCAATTTTTTGGACCATCCTGATATGGAGATGACCTGACTGATATTGGGATAGGAGCAGGGAAACTCTACAGTTGAGCCCTTTAAGCCACAGGTTTCCTTGCGTTTGTAGGTCACGCACCTGGGTGATGATATTTGAACTGTAAAAAAAAAACCAAATACGAACATGTTATGTTGCTCGATTAGCAATCTTGGTCGCCCAAAGCTTTGTAACCACAACAGCAATAACGTAATGTAGAGATGTACCTGCCACAGGAAACAGCACGAGAAAGACGGCCCAAAATATACTTCCTGCTGCACTCGCCCCCATTGGTGCATCAACCGACTACACCGAAATGGACAAAGAAAAGGGATGTGAAGGGAAAGATGTCCAAACAGCTCATATTTTAGTGTTTGGGGGTAAATTCCATGCACAGAAATGATAAAATTGGCATCCACAAATCAGAAATGTTGATAATAAGTGAAGATAAACAGTATAAGTAACACAAGAGGTGACAGGTTTTACATTGCTTAAGATTAAATAAGCACTTTTCCTTTAACATACTATATTATTCACGGTTATGTTTTGTTTTTCTCTGTGATACGAAGAAAATACAAGATTCAATTCAAATTCAATCTTGTTGTTTTTAACAACTTTTCAAACTTTTAACGACAGGACTGTAAAATTACGTTTAGTCTTTAGAAGTTTTCATCTTAGATGAAAGAAGCCTCGTTACAAACACCACATTTGATAATAAATACTATAAGCGATCACACTTACAGCTTAGAGACAGATGTGCAGGTCTGTGACCAGGAAAACAAGTCCGCAGGTTGTATGGTATGTGGCAGATGTGGTCGTGGTGGGTGTGGAAACCCCCCCCCCATTCACACTCTCCACCCCCAACCTCCTCAATCAGCATTACTCACGAGATTATTTTAAAAACAAGATCATCAGCAGCACACATATTCACTTTCCAAAGAGCTCAAATTAGAACCATTAGACATTGAAAGTGTTTCTCTTTATTTCTGGTATATCTCTCCAGCACCTGCTGAGAATATCTTTAAGAATATACATTTAATGAATTTTAATCCATTTTTAATATAACTCTACACACTATAGCTTAAATGTTAAACTATAGTAAAAGCTTTTTGTGTCTGACCTTCAAAAGTTGTTAAGTTTTTTTTAATTTTTGAACCTTTAAACATGTTTTGGTACCACCATGAATTAGCTTTGAACGCCCGGTCGTTTATATTTTTAGAATATAAAAATTGCATTTTTACATGGACTGTATTCTGGCACTGGGAGACTGTGAATGTGACCCGGTTGTGGAAGAAGTTTTTTGGCCAATTCACGCTGAAAATCGTACTCAGTTAGTGGCACTTAAGCTACAGCCACACTGCTATGTTTCCGTTTTGAAACTCGTATCTTTTGCTACGTTGACGTCCACACTACTCCGGAGTTTTAGAGCACCGAAGACGAAGGAGTTTAAAACTGTACCGATGCCGGGTACTTCTGGAAGCTCTAGGGGTGACTCATTGTGTGGACAGGCGCTGAACCGGAGACCTTTTGAAAATCATGACGTAGATGCCCGTGTTCGTTACTTGATTGGGTCTTAGCAGTCATGACGTGTCGTTCCCTGACTGGTCACGCCGCCGGAAGAAAACAAACAACAACAGCCTTGATCATCAATCGACTAGTTAATTCAACATGAATAACTGATTACAGGCGTTGCTGACCTTGATGCCTTCCCTAGCAGCTGTTGTGCAGCTGTTGTGGAGCGGCGTCTGAAGTCACGGTTTGCGGCCTTGAGGAGGCCGATGGACACAAAACCGTGGACTTTCCTTTTCTTATTCATGCTTATTTTGTTCTGCACAATGCAAATGCTCTCCAGTAGGACAGGGACCTCAAGCCACCAGCAGAACTTCGAGTGTGAAAACAGACAACAACAAAAAACGAGTGAGAGACGCGTGTTGACCAAATTTATTGACCCATAATCTAGTAAACTTTGATGTGTAAGTGTTCATTTTAAAGTCATTTTGATGTGTGTGTGTGATAGACCTACAGCGTTGTAACTAAGAGGAAGATCTTAAGTATCAAGCTGACCTTTTATTATTTAAGAGTACTATAATACTCGCATGCTCAGTGTACGTGAATAGTCGCGTGATATTTGCTTTCAGGCGTGCTAGTACGGACGGAAATGATGCTGAAACCCCCGAAACGTGTTAGTGTGGATGTAGCCTTAGACCTTTTGGTGCAGAATCATCAAGTGTATCGGAGTCTTTTCTGTTGTGACATTTGTCACCTGCTGTGAAGTCTTGAAAACCCAGCATTCAGACCACAGTGGTGACGAGTCATTTTGGCTTCCTAGGTGACATTGAAAAAATTAGTTGTTGTAGTCATCATGTATAAATACCTGAAACTAGAAATTGTCAGAGTGTAAAAAGATTCCAACCAGTCGTGACAATAATTTTAACACTTGAAGCAACGACTTACTGCACTTACTTAGCTGTGAACCATATTAAACTAGTTACAGTCATGTGGCTGATACGCCTACTTACCCACAACATACTGCACATTGCCCACATGCCCAGGCAAACGCTTATGAGACGGAACGAGAATATCTTGGCCGCTGCCAGAGAACTGAAACAGTCATGGACAGTGTTGGCAAAATGTATCACATATTTCAATAAATATGTCAATTTGATTGTGCACAATGTGCATTATTACATGCATTATACATTTTAGGTTTGATAACCCTAATGGGAGAACTACACTCATGTTCCTAGTATTACATTATCTTTTTATTTAAAAGTCATGTGTAAAATGTAATTGTAAAAAAAAAAGAAGCCTGTTAAACGCGTAGAGACCTGGAACTCAATTTAGATCATTAAGATAAACAAAAAAAAATAATTACACTTTTTTTTACACCAAAGTAGAAAAAGATGCTTTTGATCGAGAGACAAGAAATATTTACTTTTAATCGTCCAATATATTTTTGGTTCATGGTGTTCAGGGTTTGCGTGGCAGGAGCACCACTCCTTACTGGCTGCACTGCATCTTCGATTTGTATCATTTTCCTCCCAATCCTCCCTCCACTGCTGTTACACCGGGCCTGAACGGTGTGTGTGTCTGTGTGTGTTTTGATAAGATAAAAAAAAAAGCCCCCAGTTCTTTGATAGATGACCAAGATGGATTTCTGCACTGAAGTGATAGAAGGGGTTTGACTTCATTCTGGATTTCTCCGTGTGCATGCAGACATCATCGTCTTGGAAAATGGGGAAGTGATGCCCTAAAATGGCCTCATATTCCTCAACTGTCATAAAGCCTTACAAAGAAACCATTGGAGCCAGCAGACTCTCATAACACCTGTAAGAGAACCACGAAGGCAGCTCATTAGATCGTTTTACTCTCTGGCTCTGGGCTTTCTGGTCCTCACACACCAACTGCATCTTTGAGCATTGGCCTTGGTAATAGGCTGTTTGTGAATGGCAGCCCTGAATACCGGCTTTCACACTGTACAGCTTTAGTTGACCCTGTGTCCCAGAAAGTTTGAGAGGTTGATTAAAATCAGTGGCCAGAGTTTGTATTTCTACAAATGTTAGAAGCATTCCCATTACAGTAAATGTTTGTGGCTGAGCTTTGGCCCGAAAACACTTTCACTCTTGGCCCTTTTAATCCATTAAATAAACACATGAAAGATGTTTTTTTGCTTTTGTATGTGTTGGGAAAATGTTGTTCATAAGAACCCGCATCATGATAGAGCACTCTTTCATTACCAAGATGTCAAGTTTTCAGAAAATCATGATTTTTATTATTTTGTATTATTTATGACTACTTATTTTTAGGATCGCAGGCTTACTTTCTCAACCCATAGAAACACATCCAGCCGTTAATCAGGGCAACAGTACAAAAGCTGTCATTTTTAGTTTTTATCGTGTTTAAGGACCCTTGCACAGGTAAACTCTCACCCTCCAGTTCAAGCAAAGCAGTTTTGTTCTGCAGTCTCAAATATATCTAAATGTGCACTTCAGTACGTACAGCAGTAAATGAACGCATCACCACTCATAACTGTGACTGACTATCCTCGGTTTAGTAGTATGTTCAGCGTGTTGCTGGTTCAACCAGTTATATTCAGTTCATTTGACCACTTGTAGTGCTTTAGTACCTGTTGTAACAGCCTGAGTTGTGGTATTACTGTAATCATGACAGTGTAACGTTAAATAGTGCCACCAGGCGGTGCCTCCTTTTGTTGTGATGAGTTAAGAGTTGGGCACACAGTGCTGTCTCTACGCGTTAATCGAGTTAACTGGTAGCAGGTTATGCTATCTATGTTCCACTGCTCGCATATGACTTGTGAATATAGTCCCGCAGAGACCTGACATTGTTTGGTTGTTGTTCAATTCTGTAGAATAAAGTGACTGTGTGCAAATCTCCGTTTTGTCGACTCTCAGCTAATCCGCTGTTCTGGAGCCTGCTAGCTCCGCTAGCTCTCTCCACCTACACCACCAACAATGTTACACTTTAAGCCAATCCAGCCTGGTCTCACCAAATGGTGTATGAACGACACGGCAATTTCTGAAATCATTTTGTGTGCTATCACAATGCCGTTCTTGCCTTTAGCATGTGATTTAACCCAATTTAATCTGTACTGACTGCAATGTAAAAGCGGGAAAATGCTACGCTCGGAGCTAGTGACGTAATATAAAAAGACTACTTATGGTGGGCGGGAAGGGTCAAACAAACACAGGACTATCACCCAGGAGTTTGGTGTTAGTGTCCTGTGTGAAACCAAACATTTAGTTGACTTATTTTAATTTTCGTGTTAACACGTTAACAGCGTGGCATGAAATGACCTGCGGAAAGCTTAATAATGTGCATCATGACACACAGAATGTCCTTTGAAGTGACGTGCTATTTGCACCCCTTCTCGTGAGATCACTTTGGCCAACCACACATGTCAGTTGATCGGTGAATGGCGGGATGATGTGGAGGTGGAAGGCAGGCTACTGATGATGATGACTTCTTGCCTTTTTACAAGGCCTACTCCCACAATGATTTCAATTAATTATTGCATTACAGTCACACATTAGCCCACTGGCCAGAAAACAAATGTTCCTCAGCAAACAAAGAAAACCAAGAATAAACCGACGAATTAATTTACTCTTGAGGCGATGGCAGAGTCAAGCCCGTGAAAACGGAACCAAATACCGACCATTATTCAGAGCAGAAGCAATGCCATCTGGTTTGAGTTTATATCTCTATGTGCATGTAATTTGTGCTGTAGTTGATCCGAGGACTGTGTAAACACATTTTAATGCGGGAGGGGGGGGGGGGGGGGGGAGACACATCAGGACAGAGACGAGTGCCGTGGTCTCTCTCTATCCACCTCTCTACCTCCCTCTCTTTCCCCTCGCTCGCACACGTTTGGTATGTTGATGGATACAGCACACTCAGCAATATTTCAAGGTATGAAAGAGGTGCAAAAAATAAAAATAAAAAATCCTCATGGCAAAACAAACAGGCCTTCGAGCTGCTACGGCTTGTGTTGACAAATGGGGAGGGAGCATTAAGTACAGTCAGAAATGGCAATGTGAATCCCCTGAAGATTAGGAAGAAAAAAATTTGACTACTTGGTTAGACCATAACCATAACCATAAGGCTGAGTAAATCTTACACTGACACACACACACACACACACACACACGCAGTCCTTTGATGAGCCTCGGGCCTAGAGGGAATAATGGTTAGCAACCTGAAAAATGCCCTCATCACAAAAGGCCTCCGACAGTAATAAATGAAATAGTTGAGCCAAACACATTAATCCATGGCGGTGCTTCTGTGCGTGTGCGTACGTGTGTAACTCTCTGTGTGTATTTGTCTTCATATTTCCACTGGTATGCGAGTGTTTTTGTCTATACACACACACACACACACACACACACACACACACACACACACACACACACACACACACACACACACACACACAGGCATGCATACAAGCCTGTGTGTGTGTGTGACCCAGAGAGAGAAAGGGAGACAGCTGAAAAAACTCTTTAGCGGGTCGCTTTAGCGAATGAAAGTGAGGTACTAACACACTGTCAAAGGAAATACTCTCGCCGTCGCTCTCTTTAGGCTGCGTTCACACTAAGCCTGGTTACGTGTAGGAAAAAAAACAGTGTGTGTCTAAACTAGCGTTTTCAGCTGAGAGACCCTTCAATATAATTTTAGGATTATTGTAAAGTTGTCTGGCAACATAAACACAAGAACAGGTTCATGACACACCTTTACCGATCGCACGGGGAAGACTATGGCGTGGACTACTCCTTCAAATGCCTAAAAGCAGTTATGTTCCTACCAGCAGTCAACAGTTTCTTATAAGCATGTCCATCATCTTTTCATAGCATTAAAATAATTTCAGACATTATAGGTAGTACACCAATCTGTCCATTAAATATAGGGCTAGAGCGAGCTTAGCATCGCACAACATCTGGATACGGGGGAAAGCGTCTCGCCCGTCTCTGTTGAAAGGCAACAAAACCCACACGGCTGCTGCCCTTAATTTACGCACCAGCTTACTCATCACTACTCAGTACAGTTGTATGTCATGATGCTGCCTCTAAAGGAGCCTAAAGTCTGATCTCGGCTTGGGCTTGGAGACGCTATTGAGTTGCATTGTGGGCACACACACACCCTAACCTTTGAAAATGGTTTTCAGGTGTCAGCATATCGAGAAAAAATTAGATATAGCCCAATCAGTGTCGACGTGCTCTCTCCCACAACTCCTTTCACACAAACTTGCATGTGTCGCCTCCCACTTCTTCTTCTTCTTCCACTCTTTCTTTTCTCGTTTTTATCACTTTACAAACAATATACATTTTCACTCTCTCTTTGTGTCTTATCTGTGTATTTTTAGTCACCACTTGGCCTCACCTTGTTCTTCCCCTCATTCTCTTTGCCTTCTCTCTCTCTCTCTCTCTCTCTCTCTCTCTCTCTCTCTCCCTCTCTCTCTCTCTCTCTCTCTCTCTCTCTCTCTCTCTCTCTCTCTCTCTCTCTCTCTCTCTCTCCACACTGTGTATATTTTGGTCTGTCTACGGGGAGTCAGGGGTCATTATTAATCTTGCTAGCTCTCCTACCTTCAGGCATAACAGCAGGGCAGCGTGTGTGTGGGTGTATATGAGTGTGTGTATAACTGAGTGGGAAAGGAGTTGTTGTGAATGAGTCAGTTACGCTGTTTGAGTAAAGGTGTGGGAGAACATGTTTTTGTGAGTGCACCGTATGCCGTTTAGGTGTGTGTGTGTGTGTGTGTGTGTAGAGGAGAGGGAAAGTGCATTTTGCCATGATGGATCATGAGGGACCCACATTCTTAATGCACACTCGCACAAGACAGACACCCATGAGAAATGAAGGGCGGGGGAGAGGGCGCAGAGAGGGGAAGGGAGCAAGAGAGAGCGAGGTGATGAGGAAACAGAGAAAGGAAGGAGAGAGCAGGGAGAGTCCCTGTTCCTCCTGAACTCATTAACCGTTGTCCTCTCCGCCCTCCCTCCCATACTCCCACAATGCCAAGCAGCGGCGTGCATCAATAATGCTGGTGACAGCACGAGGGGGACAGGTCAGACAAGCAACCGCCATCTCCCTGGCAACCACCACTACGGCCACCATCGCCACGACAACAATTGCCGAGCGCACACAGGGGGTATCCCCCCTTCCCTGCTGGCCCGGCTCCCCCTCCTGCAGCCGGGACACAGCGAGGGCCGCCTCGCCTGCTGCTGCCGGATCAGAGGCGAGCTAAATCCGCAGCACGGCTCCGGCATAGGATGAGGCGAGAAAAAGCTGACTGATCTCGATTCTGAGGTGAACTGAACGGACAGGAGATTCAATCTGAGCCGAGTTTAGCCGCATTATTCAACAATTGGAGAGGGAGAGGAAGGCCGAGGGACGTTCTGGAGGCAGATATCCCAAGAAGAGTCACTGTAGCGGGTCTGTGAGGCTCACAGAGTACAGCTAGACTTCATTTCAAGAGAATTGTTGCCCTTCGTTGTCTGAAAATCAAGTTTGCAACTCTTAGCACATCCATTTTTTCTTTTGTTGACAACATCTTCACTGTCGGCAGTGAAGCAATGAAGCTCTGATGAACCTGTACACTATACCTGCCCACGACCAAACAGTAGACAGAGTTGGCGGGTATAGCTCAAAAATTATTATAAAACATATTTTGGCAAGCTAAAGAGCGAAGAGCAGGAGTGAATGTAGCTTTGTTTGTGGTTTCATTTTATCTCTGAATGGAAAACAAATGAGAGTAAAAGATTAGAGAGTAAAAGTTCTGGCTCGCAGGCTTACCATGGAGGCTTTGCTTAATTATTTTTAAAAACATAAATAGTGCAATATTCAAAGCTGATTGTAGTTTCTAATACGATCTGAACAAGCTAAGAACAATTATTTTGGTAGCATTCAACAAAGGTTTTGGCAGTGCACCAATTGCAATTTTCTTTCTCTAAGAAGCAAACACACTGTGTGTTTCTGGCACTGAAAATTAACTTTTTATAATTCAAGTTTAAAAATGTGCACGTCTTAGATGACCTGGGTGCCTTACTTTTAACAGACTCACTGTTTTGCCCCGATTTCACTGAACTGAACATGTTTAACTTTGAGACAGACGCTCATCTGTTGTACAGTAAACAATGTAGCCTACTACCAATTCACGTTTCAATAAGTCCTTTAATAACACTCATATACCTTTTAGTGATGCAGACTAATGTAATAGTTAAGAAGCAAAGTTAAAAGAACCTAGGACGTATAGGTGGTAGATATAGATAAATAAATAGATAAATACCAGAGGCTATACTTACACACCAAATTTGATTAAGCTCCCCTGCCTGTTAATCTTCAGCAATATAATTAATTCATTAAAGGTTAATGGTCCTGTCGCTGCAAAACTGCATATATGAACATAGACAAGTGTGCGCGTGTGTGTGTGTGTGTGTGTGTGTGTGTGTGTGTGTGTGTGTGTGTGTGTGTGTGTGCACAGAGCACACACGCAGAGCGAAGCGGCTGCTTCTTTATGAAGAGAGAAAATGAAGAAACAGAGACTGAGCAAACGTCTCGGGGAAATTGGTGTTAAAATGAAATAACGGGAAACTCCGCGCGCGGCGATGTCGACGCTGAGTTAAATATCATATCTAGTAATCTGTTTTTTTTTATTTCGTATTTTCGGGCCGTTAAGAGGATCGGTGCGAAATGTCAGATCTGACTTCGCGCGCCTCCTGATAGATGTGAAGCGACGACGACGACAACGGCGGCGCGGCTGCCCGCGCGAGCCCATCGAGCTCGCGAGAGGGATATTTCCTTTCCTCTCGGATGAAAAAACAAGGCAAGGAAGGTTGGGGGGAGGGGAGGGGTTGATAGCGGCAGTTTGGCCAATAACGCAGTGAGACCCATGTGGGCGGGTCTTCGGTGTCGGGTCTCCGCCAATGAAAGCTCAAATTAGGGTTCTTGCCCCCACGTGGGTTCTGAGTTCCATACAACAATGACTAGGCTTTAGACCAATCATGAACGCGCAAGGTGTTAATCTTGATGCGGATTGGCTCACTGTTTTTCACAGAGTCCCCTCACTCATCACGTTTAGCCCTTTGTTATTAACTCTTTCCTACCACACAGGAAGGAGCTGCTCTACCCATAAAACAGAAACCCGCACTGTAATAGCCAAATGTGAATTAATGAATGATTCAGAGGTGGTTTGTTTTTAGAAACGCGATACATCAGTTAATCCGGACTGTTTCAGACACATTTAAAGAAAAGCGAGGGTAATATACTGAACTGTAGTGGAGCACATGGGGCGACCAGAGCTGCGCTGCAGCTTTTTCAAGCGTGCGTGTTGCCCTGATCATAATCAAATCAGCATGCAAGAAAACCAATGGGATTAAAAGCACATGATGAATGCTTGGCAGTGAGGTATAACCCACATTAACAGATTCAGGCTAAAACTGTGGGTCAAACCTGCTCCTGTTATACCATGTACAGCCTGCATTACAGGGCAGAGAAACAGACTCTGGTACAGTGACTGGGAATGATTGAAACATTGGGAAATAGTCCCCCTCCTCCGCTCTCGTTTTAATTGCACTGATGTTTTACAGTTGATAACGCTGCACGTGTTGTTGACGCCTTTCAGTTTCAGCAAAGCCCCCCCCCCCCCCCCCCTCTCCAAAAAAAGGAGACATTAAAAGCAGCCATTTTAAATAGCAAGTCATTCCCTCCTACGCTATGCAGTCACACAGGCACCAACACTGACAAACCAAGCATCAATCTTCTCTCTTTTTTTTTACCCTCCAAAAAATATATAGGCAAGGTTCTCATAAAGGAGCCAAAGTAGAAGGCTGACACCGCCTCTCAGTGGTGGCTTTGGGAATTAGAATTGTGAGCGTGCCAGGGCGAGTGTGTGTGTGAGGACGTTTCAACATGCATGAAAAGACAAGATAAAAAGTAGAAAAGAGTGATTAAAACGTTTGTTTTCTCATTACAGGTAATAGTTGTATTACATTACTTTAGATGGAAGACGCTAAAAATGTTCATGAAATGGCACAACATGTAAAAGCGGGGAGGATGAAGGTGTAAGAAAAAGTTGGGCAGCCTTCACATGTAAAAACCCTTTAATGCTGGCAACAGTATTGTGTTTGGTTTATTTGCATTGAAACATGATTGTCTTTTATCATTGATATTTCAGCCAGACAGCGATTACAGTTAGCCACTGAAGCTCTTGTGGGTGGTAGCATCCTCAAACTTATTTAAATTTATTCATGCATGTCATAAAACATGTGACTGCTTGAAAAGAGGAAAAGTCTTTTCCATTATTTTTCTTTCAAAAGTTGTGTAGTCTCATGGAAAAATAAGACGGTGACTTCTGGGTAAACAAGTAAGAGACATTTATGGCTTGTGTCAGGAGCACAATCCGAGGATTTATGCAAGCAGTTATTTTACCTTTTTCGCTCTTTTTCACCTTGATGAAGTTACCCTTACACCTCAAATATGACAAAGCAGTCTAACAGGGCCTCCGTGTTTTTCTCCCCCTTTTCCCTTTGATTTCCAACACGGTCGTTGTAAAACCTTGTTCTCTTCTGGCACAACCCGGCCCTGAGACAGTCACGTTTAACTGAGTAACAGGTTGCCATAAAATGCATACTCCAGGTGTTGAGTACAAATTTGGGGCCTGATATGATTTCGTACAGGAACAGATTCATGTGTCAGGGAATGGAGCAAGGAAAGTGAACAAAACCCCCTTACAGCTTGTTTTGGCATGCTTTTTGCAACAACAAGGACAACCAAGTGGACTCAAAGATTGATCCAGGTGATCTCGCTTTCATTCAGTTCACAACCTCTGGAATTGAACTGAAGATGAGAGAGAGGACGGGGGGAAAATTACTTAAAGTGGAAAAAAAGGGAGCAAGAGAATGACTGGAGGAAGAGTGTGGAAGGGAGTGTGTATTTGCGGTGTGTAGGGAGGGGGTGTCTGTAAGTGTAGGGGGGGCACTGTGGGGTATGAGGCATGCCCCCCGCAGTCCCAAGTAATGGCAGAATAGAACTTAATAGGGTAGAAAAAGGCTGGAGGCTGTTAACTCAGAACGGTCATTTTGAATTCCCCATTCTCTCCCTCAGTCGCTCCCTTCCTCATCCCTTCTTCCATGCACCTTCTATGTCTTTAACGTGGTTTCCCATCCCTGTCTGCCTGTGTAATTTGCCGATTCTCCCTCCGTCTCCCTGCACCCTTAACCCGTCTCCAACTGGTCTCCTTTCAGCTGTTGCCCCTTACTTTCCTCTCTCTCCATCTTCTCCTCCTCTTCACTCCTTTTCCTCTCTTCCTAGTGCCCACCCATCCGTCCTTCCCTCTTCTTTCCCTTGCCTCATCTCTCCCTTCCCGTCTCACCTCCCTCCTCCTCCTCCCCCCTTCTGTGTCTCCTTGGAGGAGGTGTAATGATAGCTATTTGAGTGTCATCAGAGGACCACTGTAATGGCTTCTAAAGCACCATTCCACGGTTGCCACGGTGAACCTTGCACAGCCTCCGTCCCAGAATAAGGGGTGGAGAGGAAAAAGAAAAAAAAAAACATCTGGTTGGCTATCGACAGGCGTCACCGTGCCGGCGGCAGCAGGAGTGCCGGCACAACAGCAGACGATGACACGGCCCCGGGGGGCCACGGAGCGCAAGCTAATGGGGCGTAGGATAGGACACATATGAGGAGGAAGTACAGTAATAGTGATAATAGTGATGGTAATGAAAATAATAGATAACAATAACAGTATTTGACTTTGTTTTTTTAGTTTTGTTAAATGTGTGTACATCTGCTCCTCCTGCCTCCCTTTTTCTCCAACTCTCTGTGGTGCGTTTTCTATGTGTGTGTGTGTGTGTGTGTGTGTGTGTGTGTACAGTAAGTATGCATGTTCGTGTGTGTATTTGTATATTAAATAAGAAAGGGAGACAGAATGTGTTGGTTTCCCCGATGAGGAGTTCAGGCATTGGCCAATGTGAGGATCTGATTATTTAGTTTATTTTAAAGGTAATTAGTGTTGCTGCACACATGCATGATTACCAGTACGGAGATCAGACATCTTGTCCAAGAAGCAGAGTGAACGTTTGTAGTGATGCGATTCATCCACATATGAACAGACAGGTGAACCCGAGTGTTTTTCAAATGTCCTGATCGACTACACAAAGCAGCCTATCCTTATTGTACAAACTGATTGTACCCTGCTAATGCCATTGAATGTCCCTTTTAAACCTCAGTTTGAATGGCACGCGTCAAGGCAATTGAATACATGTTCAAAGAAAACCTAAAACTCTGAAAATGGTTTTGCAGGCTTCATGCCGACGCCCTCCGAAGGTTGAGCAACAGAGAATTGTGAGCTATGAGGGGAGTCAGATTTATGTAGAAACGTTACACGTAGCAGTCATTCAACAGTCAGTAATATCCTCATCTTATAGTGATGACTCAGAGCTACTTGTCAGCATTGCAATTTTAGTTTTTTAGTTGCTGTATAAGAGACAGTTGGAAAAACACCTATAATAATTACCAATACAACATTTTTTAAGACTTTAGTGTTTGAACGGAGTCTCATTAAATATCCTCATTTAGATAATAACAGTTGATATAAACACTGATGTGAAGAGTCAGCATTTTAATGAACACTTTTCTTTATCATATAGCCATTATTAAAAAGATATGACACACATACACGTGACAGCGTCAGCTTTAATCATCTGTAGGCCTTCACAATTCTCCCAAAAATTAAGTTTGTAATGAAAAAGTTATAATTATTTAAAATCAATTAGTAGAACCCAAATTACCCGGTGCCTATACTGCATTACAGCAACGAGTAAAATCATTAAAGAGTAACAAAAACCACCACAGCCACAGGTTTGGCTTCATGTCTGATCCCAGTGTTGGTTTTAGGACATTTTGAAGGATTTGTAAGGCTCCTATTTAGATATTGTGTGGGTAAAAGGGATCATCTTCATGATATTGAAACATTCGGATGGATCATTTTGAAATGTATTTTCTTTTGCAAAGCCAGCGGTCTGCTCTGGTCCTCTTATTGTATTTAGTTTTGGACGTAGTGTGGGGATAAAACCAGCAGAAAAAAAGCTAAGTTTAGGGAACAACATCAAGCCAACATCTCAGAAATGTGGGATGACCGTCTGCTTTGTGTTCACACACTCAATTACAGCACTCATGTCCTTCAGTATTTGTGTGTACGACACACATTGTGTGTCACATTTTGCGTAAAGCGCAGCAGTTCAAGTCTGGGTCAGGAGGAGTAAATCTGTGGGTGGGTGATGTTTACCATGAACCCTTGGACCCTACTCTAACCTTTGTGTGTGTGTGTGTGTGTGGTGATGACACGCATGTTGCTGTGGGTCATTGAGTCTATGTGTATGTTTATAGCCGTTGACAAGCAGAAGGAGGGGAGTGTGTGTGTGTGTGTGTGTGTGTGTGTGTGAGGAGTCGGGAGGGGTTGTGCCGGTAGATTAGCCAGGTTGGGATGATTGGTTTGAGGATTAGATGGATTCAGGAACAGACACGTCTGTTTACTCTGCAAAGAAGACTTATAATAGGCTGATTGGCAAGGTTGATTACTCAAACACACACACACACACTTGCTGCACACACACACAGTCATTTAAAACCCCATATGTTGATTAGCTTATTATTGTTTCCTGTACAAAATCCACCATCTCCTTTCCCTTTGCTTGTCTCCTAAATTTGGATGTAGAGTGCGACTCCCTCGGCCTCTCAGACACATTTCCCATTAGGACTGACCCAGAGAGCTTGCAATCAGAGAAGGTGTGTAACTTAACCCCCAGCATAGGCAAGTAAGGGGAGCCGCACTCAGGCAACTACCCCAGAGGCACGGGGAGTGCTCTGGTTACCCGGTGCTGTGTGTGTGCATGTGTGCGTGTGTGTGTGCGCGCATTGTTTCTACTTACCTGTCTTTATGTGTCACAGAAAGAGGCGAAGTGCAGAGCTCAGAATAAAGCGCAGAGAAAGGCAGGATTATACACATGGCGGGTTAGAGAAAGGCAGAGAGAGAGAAGGAGAGGATGGCAGGAAAGAGCGACAGAGAGAGGCTTAAGACTACAGAGGCGAGCACCCTTTGTTGCTGAGTTCAGCTGTGATGGACGGCTTATGTTTAGGGGGAAGAGTGAAGGAGTCCTTCAATGCACTACTATAAAATTAGCAGCACCGCCGAGGATGTTCTTCTTCACTGATCAAACTTTTGTCTGACAAGCGAGGAGCCTGGACTTCAAGGAAGGGTGAAGAAGAAGGTCAGTGTATTCGACCTGATCCAAAGATAGTCAGCAAAAGGAACCAAAGGAGGGGCAAAATCAAAACCCAAGGGAAGGCTAGTCAGGTGGGACAAGGTGATTGAGCCTTCAGGGTGAATAACAAGTCAAGCAAGAGTGAGGCTGGACGAGAGAGCACTGTTCAACAAGAGAGAGAGAGAGAGAGAGGGGGGGGGGGTCAGCTGCAGAATTGGAGGCAAGCAGTCCAGAACAAATTTAGGCTACAGAGAAAGAGAGGCTGACTAAAGGGAGATCAAGCTTGACTCAAGTCTTTGCTGCCTGATTAGGGTGAGGAGAGTCGGTGGTGGAGGGGAGACCAGATCAACAGGACGTGAGAGCCAGTGAGAGGAGGAGAGGAGAGAGAAAGAATTACAAGAGGACGCTTGGCAAAAGAAGCCTCTTAAATCTGGGAGCTGGAATTAGAGCCGCAGAAACTGCAGAGGGGAAGCCACAAAACCACAGTAAGTAAATTAGGAGGCTGGAGCAGGAAAAATGTAGAATGAAGCCATGGGCGGGGGAAGGAATTTGTGGTCTGTGGAGTGCTTTTTATACTGTACCTTAATGAATTGATTTCCTGTCTTTACGACGTTCTCATTTCATCATTCTCCATGACTCCATCCCCTTCCTTATTCCTCACCTCTTTAAACAACTCTTTGCACCGCCCTTTTTTAAAGCATAACGCTCACTTCTGCATCCCATGTCAGGTCTTTTGGCCTATCCTGTTTCTCCTTTCCCACTCTTTCCCCCATCCCTAACTTGTCTCACCCCTTGTTCTTCTTTTTCCTGAATCCACAGGTGAAGATGCCTGCTAATGGGAACCGTCCCTTGAAGTTGCAGTTTGGTCTGATCAACCATGAGGGTCGCTACCTCACTGCTGAGGCCTTTGGCTTCAAGGTACAAACATGTCATCCAATAGAAAAGAAGAGTTTGAACATGATTTGTGGTGTCTGTGCAAGTCTTTTTTGTGTGTTTAGGCATGAACTTCTTATACAGAGTAAGGATGAAAGGCCTTCATGCTCCTATGTTGGATCATTTGCTTCTCTCTCAGGTGAACGCGTCAGCACCGAGCCTGAAGAAGAAGCAGATATGGACTCTAGAGCAGGACTCTCGGGACACCCAGGTGGTCTGCTTACGTAGCCACTTGGGACGCTACCTGGCCTCTGACAAGGACGGCAAAGTCACCTGTGAGGCTGACGGACAAAATTCCGACTGCCGCTTTCTCATCGTGGCTCAATCAGATGGTCGTTGGGCCCTGCAGTCGGAGCAGCACCTCCGCTTCTTTGGTGGCTCCCGGGACTACCTGTCCTGCTTTGCCCAGGTAATCACAGATGCCGAGCTGTGGGCCGTGCACCTGGCTCTGCATCCGCAGGCCAACCTGCTGTCTGTGGCCCGCAAGCGTTACGCCCGCCTCTCCGCGGAGGACGGGGAAATCGCCGTGGATATGAACATTCCCTGGGGCGTGGCAGCGCTCCTGACACTTGTCTACCTGGATGGGAAGTACTGCCTTAAGACCTGCGACAGCCGCTTCCTCGGCAATGATGGGAAGCTCTTGATGCAGAGCGGCAGGGCCACGGCGTACACGCTGGAGCTGAAGTGCGGGAAGCTGGCCTTTAAAGACAGCGAGGGGAAGTATTTGTCTCCCATGGGGCCGACTGGCACCCTGAGGTCTGGACGGTGCTCCAAGCCGGGCAAAGACGAACTGTTTGACCTCGAGGAGAGCCACCCACAGGTGGTTCTGATGGCCGCCAACGGGCGATATGTCTCCACAAGACAAGGTAAGGAAAACACACACACGCATCAGCAGGAGATTTTTGCCTCGAGGCCTTGCATGCATTTACAAGCCGCAACTCTTGCAGCTTCCTAGGTTTCCTAAATCCTTTCACAGGATCCCAAATGTCTGATTAAATGGCCAAAGGCTGACCTTATGTGCCCCTCGGGTTGGTCACATGAGCCTTTAGCTGACACACAGTGACCTGCTCACATACATAACGAAGCAGAGTTGCAACAAATACTACGGCTACTTCAGTTACTCCTACTAACCTGTACACAATGCATACTGTGCACTGATACGCCCCCAGGAAACTGAGCTTACAATTCACAGGAAGTAACTTCATGGTTAATCTGCGTGGTTAAGGAAATAGGCCACTCTCGAATGATTGACAACTGATCAGGGATGCATGGTAATTATGGGTAGTGTAGTCTGCACATCAACATGCATCGACATCACATTGGACAGTGGCGTCTTTCCAGGAAAACAAAATAGATGAGGCTGATATGGGAGACTATCAGCCTCATCTGGGAGACCTGAGGCAAATACGTCACTCGTTTTAGGGCTGCAATTGATTTAGGTTAGCCCACAGTCGGTATTGAGTCTTACACGCGTGACGGATTTAATGTGCAACTATATTGGGAATGAATACGGAAATAGATTTCACAACAACAGCTTGCAACGAGTTTTTTCAGAGAAGGTGTCGTATTCCTAAAACGGTGAACACTCGTTGCAGCAATTATAATAGAAAAAGTTTTGCCAAATAATCCGCCATGAATGGTAATCTTTTCGAAAACCCCCTTTCATTCCGTCTCAAATGTACCTCCTGGCTTTGTTGCGTAATGGTGTTAACGCTCTACGCTTTTCCCTTTTGGGCTTACAGCAGCTGCTTGTAACCTATATGCTCTACAGTGCTGCTCTGTTGATACTGTATTATGTATTTACTCTTCAGTCTTGTGACAGGGCTGTTGGAGTGCGTTATTTGATCAGCATGCAGGTCCAACACCACACTACTATACTGATGGATTACACCGGCTCCACAGTGGCTTCAAAGTTGATGGGTTTTTTTCGCCCACAAAAACAAGGTTTGAATTTCTTTGATCAGTGCAAATACTAGAAAAAGTGTAATTGTGACGATCGGGTTTCATCTAACAGGAGCTGCACTAGATGGACTTGGAGGAGTGTTCGGTTGCTGATATTCTGAATGGTTTGCTGGTCTGATTTGAAGCTGGATTTGGGGTGGATTAGCATACACCAACCGTGCTTGTCAGCATACTCGGTCATGACACCCATCCACTGGCTGCAGATTCTTGTCTGCAGGGTCGAATTACTTCAGTCCTGGGTGCAGTAACTGAATCTCTCCCCGCTCATTGTTCCTGGGTAGCAGTGGGAGCTTCGGGCAGAAACCAAAACGACTGGCAGCACTGTAAACTGATTGGTTGAAGGGAAGGAAAAGATGTGGTGCAGTATAACACACACACACATTCGGTATCTAGAGCAGCTTCATGTACGGACGTATGCACGGACAGAAATACTTGCAGCATGCTCACATTCTTCTGTTTCTGTCGATCTCTTCCTTTCTCACTCTCTCTTCCTACACTTGTTCTGCACAAACAAAAGCTTTATCTTCCTCACACACTCACCCCCGCACACAACCGTACCATCCTGCAGCGGCGAGTGGTGAGTTGAGGTGTGTTGAATTATTGATGAAGTTGGCCCCTGTTCCTGGAAGGCGGGGGGGGGGGGGGGGGGGTCTGCTTTCAGAAACCCAAGCTGCCTCTCACCTGGGGCCAAAGCTTCTGCCCCTGTGAGTCCCACTCTAACCCTCTAATCTAACCCGGTTACCCCCAGCACGTCAGTCAGTGCTGATGCGCTGCGGAAAATCTAGGAAACAAACTATTAAAGACAAAAGACCGACAGTGTATTAGATGAAATGTTAGATTGTTAAGTTGGACTAAAAGAGGGACAGAGCACAAATTTGGAAGATCCTTCCATGCTTCCTTCAAATTCTTCAGTACTCTGGTACAAATACCTTGTTACCTACCATGATGATTAAGGAGATGCAGAGAAAATGGAAAGCAGAGAATCGAGGATACAACTCTCAAAGGGTTTGAGGACAATAGGAGAATGTGTGGAGACAGGTGGGCTCTTTATCCTACCTTATGTCACCTGTGTCTTTACACATATATTTGCGCCATTGTTTCTGCTCCATTTAGCGCAGAGGAGTCACATTGGCGATCTATTTTAAAGCGAGTACGAAAGCAGTAAATGGGTTAGTAATAAAAGAGGGTCACCTGTTATGAGGTACAGCTGAATTCAGATAGAAAATTGTGAAAGGAAAGCAATGGAATGCAGAAAATTCAGTCTGCCCCTGAGTTGTTCTTTATCTTTATTGCCTGCAGTGTGTGTGTGTGTGTGTGTGTGTGTGTGTGGGTGTGTTTTAGTGTCATGTAGATCTGCCATCATGTCTCTCATTATCTCCCTGTGGTTCGCTGTACGCTGAAAGTAAAAAAGAGATGACAGTCCAATGAGACACACTTTTCATTAACACACATGCACATAAATACGTGATGCACACACGCATTCAGGGAGAAAAAAAAAAACAGTGGACCGGAAAAACAACAACAGAAAATGCAGTTGCGCAGGATGAAGGATTGGGAGAATGGCGAAAATAAGGGACAGGGGGATAGTGGCAGCAGCTTACCATTAATAATAGATGTCAGAGCCAGCTATCGCTGATGGATTAGTGAGGCCTGCTCCACTTGCAGCCTGCAGGTAGGACAACGCCAGAAAGTGGAGCTGGATCTGGGGTCTGTTCCAAAACGTGGCACTGCTGATGTGTGCTTTTGTGAGTGTGTTTCTGTAGATGCACCATGCAAGCGTACTGATTAGCAGCGCGCCGTGCATAGTTTATCGGTGGTCGTGGCTGTGATGACAACACCTTATTTCGTATGCTTGACCAACTGCCGTGTCGAAGGTGGTCATCAACGCCGCAATTGATATCCTCAGATTGCTGGCTTTGGATTTCAGCGTATCTAATCTCTTTTTCCCCCCATTCTGTGACTTTCTCTTCCTCCGTCCTTCTCTCCTTCCTCTGTCCCCTCTCCTCTCATCTATCAGATAGTGTCTGCGAGGTCCCAGCTGAGCCCTGTCAGAGGATCATTTTTGGGTTGAATTAGTGTGAAATGGACACATGGAATAGGTAGACAAAGCATGACATTGAGTCGGGATGAGAGAGAATGAAAGTGATGGGCCCCCAAGGCATAGGTGCGGAGTAGAGGGGCAGAAATGTATGCTTCGAATGCACTTAAGATCAGTGATAATTCACCAGTTGTAGGACCTCATGATACCTAGTTTATCGGGTGTGAATAAGATGTGATTAAAGCGTCCCGGTAGCTCAGTAACCATGACATCTTTGTCGCAATGTCATCCCCTTTCTCCATCCTCCAGTCTGTAGCTATCGAATTAAAGCAAAACACACTCAAAAGCATCTTAACACGAATGGGATTCACACTGTCATGAACCACAGGCTAAGGCTGAACAACGGGTATAAAAAATGTATGATGAAATTGTTTTGTTTTTTCAATGAAAAAACTGCTGCAACCAGGCTTTTCAAACTGGTACGGTCATGTGCATCTATGTTGTATTATGCAGATGTATTTTGTATGCATGCATCCCTGAGTAGCCTTAAACCCCTTGATGCAGCTTATCACAGTGAGCTCAGGTTTATCACTCGTGATGCCTTTTAGAGCACATCGCCATTAAAATATAGGAGGAACCTGAGTTGACCGAACTCGGGACATGCAGACAATGTCTCGTCTTTGGTTGCCACGTTAGCGGCATGGCTCTAGCGATGGCATTGTTGGTCAATCGGTTGGTCCGCCACTTTGGTCCAGACTGACAAGTCGAGTGAACAACTGGCGGATGGATTACCACGACGTCCTGTCAAGTCATTCAAGGTCCAGCACCATCACCAGGTGAAATGTTAAATTCCTTTGTTTTATGACAAAATACCTGCATATACAGTATAACATTACAGTCAGCCTTATCTGTACTTAATGTTGGTGCAGGACACGGGTGCACTTTCCTAGAAAGCATGGCCTTCATCTGTTGTGCCTCGAGAAAGGGAAGGAGGTGCCATGACTTCCAAAAGCCGCTCGGTTGGTTCAGTGGCGATGCTGATTCAGTGTATGAAGTACAGTCCGTTTTGTGTTTAAGATTTGGCGAGCACGTCAGCATGCTTAGGGTTAAATCAAAGCACTGCTGCCTGTGCCTAAATAGAGTCTCGCTGAACCTCTAGCACGGCCTGTCTCGCCTCTGTCAGAGTGTTTTCATATGACATTAGCTTTTTACTTCTGGTGATTGTACCCGCGCTTCAACAATCATAATGGTTCATTTCATTTGTGAGGATGATCTTGCTGGACAAGCTGTGTAAGGATCATGAACTTGTATTTGCCACAGAGTTTGTTTTCTGCAATAATCCAAAATCCAATGGAAAAATCCCATTGGCAGGAAGGAACCAGTGCGATGTTCACTACAAAAATACATCATCCCAGCCGCACTCTATGAGGTACGATGGATTTATGCCATGCCATTTTTTTTTTTACGGCTCTGTTGTCAAATAGAATGTGGTTGTTATTGTTTAATAATAGTCTCCCATATACCGGTACATGAGTATACTTTGGGTCCTTTAAGATGTAAAAACAACAACATAGCCAGTTACTGCTGTTAGATTTTTTGGCACGTTTTCCATATGCTTGATCCTTCATTGCCCCGTTAGCTTGGGGGTTGCGAGGGGTTGGTAATTATCTGTGCATCCCGCTAAGTGTGGACCATAAAATCCTCTGGTATATTCCACTTTTTCCTTTATTCTTTCATTGAGGGGATTGAGGGATTGGACCGGTAGCACTTGAAAGCTGATTACATCAGAGCCCCGCTGTGAAGAGGGCAGATAGGCAGGGCCGGAGGTGGGGTGATGGTGGGAGGTATAGGGGGTCAGGGGTAAGGAGGGGGAGAGATGGGGGAAGGGAGGAAGGTAGAGAAGGGGGACCAGAGAGGGGAGTAGAGAGAGAAGGGGGGGGGGGCTGATAAGCACACATGAGTGCAGTGCTGTTAAAGGATTAAGGAAATGCATCTAATTTAATCTAATTTGGGATTTGGCTCTCTGCAATCTGTCTCTTGGTGCTGACCAGCAATTGTTTTTTCTCTGCCGACATTTATCATAATGTTGACAGTTGAAATATAACAGTGGCCTGTTTTAATGCCACAAAGGACTTGTGAAATAGAGAGGTGGTTGATAGGAAAGCTGCCTTCTGACGTTGGAAACTAAAACCACCAATCAAAGCAGAAAGGGAGTGATGTCACTGTGTTGTGTTTGTCATGGTTTGACACCAATACTCTCCGATGTGTGAGCAATGGAAATGCCATACTAATTGGTTTTTGAGTGCTTTCTATAAAGTGTTTGGCAGTCAACGGTGTGGTTTATGTTGGTTTGTGAAGTAGTCGATGTCATTCATGCAGGGTGAGAGTGTTATCTCTGTTATCGCTGTATAGCACATTTTATTATAAGAAGCATGCATTCTACACATTTAGTGTGCGATCTGGAAGATTTTCCTGCAAGGGCACAATTACTGCATTTATTTTATTTACATTTATATATTCTGTCTGTTAATGCATCCAGAACATCAATCAGTGAAAATGTGTTTACCATCAGGAAAGTGTGTCCTTGGCTCATCAGAGCAAGGGTGCAGTGGAAGACATAATCGCTTAAAAAGAACCCAACATCCCGGGATCAGATGTGATTCCCAACTCTTTCATGCTGGGCCAAACTAAACAGAACAATACAACCTGATGAGCACGCTGCTATGACACTGTTTTCCCAAATTGCATTGTTGGTTTTTCGACTTGCACTTAGAATCCAAAAAGGAAAAAAAAAACAGGTCTGTAGAGAAATTTATTTTATGAACAAATTAGACCCACTCAGTACAATCACATGTATTTATGTGAACACGTATAGTGATGCTTCCTTACGTTTCAGCAGCAATTGCATACACACAACATACAAATGACTGAAATGGAAAGTGACCATCAATAACACATTGTGAACAGCGGCGAATGGATGGATTTCTCCAGACACTAAATAGCCCTCGAGCTTCACTGTTGAAGTATTAATGACATCGCATGCTTGCTACGCCCTCCCAGGAGTAAGCCTTGCAGCCAATCAGGAAGATGAGACGGACATGGAGACGTTTCAGATGGAGATCGACAAGGAAACCAGGAAGTGTACGCTGCGCACTAGCCAAGGGAACTACTGGGATCTGGTGGCCCACGGAGGCATCCAGATCACTGCCACTGAAGTGTGAGTGAATGCTCTCACGTACCTTGTGCAGAGTAAAAGTGGATGCATGATCAATTGTATGTGTCAGTTCTATATTTTATATTATATATACAGATATGGGCCTATAAAAGGAACTGTTCAATGATTACCTCACTATCATAACACAACAGTTAGGAGATACATACAAGTTATGAATGTAAATGAATGCTTTATACAATTTAAAGGGGATTTCATGACACAACTGCAGATATCTATTTGAGGAATAATGCTACATTGTCTCCGACCCGTTCTCAAAGAACACAAAAAAGTGTCATTGAAAATGCAAGTCGGTCATAAAAATGTAATCTATTGAATATAGAAGTTATTGATGACTAACGCTGAAAGAATGTAAATAATAGGCATAGTTGCGTGCATGAATATAGTGATATGTAACGGGTTTCAGTACATGATCTCACCCCCTAAACCTATCTTGGTAAATTAGATTTTTGTAAAAACTTAGTTGACCTGCTTTACCTTGTATGTGCAATCACATTATTTCCAAAAGCTCTTAGAAGCAAGGAAAGACTAATGTTCTCCCCTGTGATGCCCACCTGCAGGTCAGCAAACACCATGTTTTCAGTGGAGTGGCTTGGCCACAGGGTGGCACTAAAGGCTAACAATGGAAAATACATCTGCACCAAGAAGAACGGCCAGCTGCTGGCTGTCAGTGACTCCATAGGTAAAAAGAAAATGTTAGGTTTTGTTCTCCTCTATCCACCTCGTCACCAATGTACCTCCTCGCTCTGACTTCCCTTGTGGTCCCCTCTGATGTGCCTTCGTCATCTGCCCGTCACCTTCTGTCAGGCGAGGACGAGCAGCTGACTTTGAAGCTGATCAACCGACCCATGCTGATCCTGAGAGGAGAGAACGGATTCATCTGCCACCACAAGAACTCCAACTTGCTGGACGGCAGCAGATCGGTCTACGACATTTTCACCCTGCAATTCAGCAATGGGGCGTACCATATTAAAGGTCAGGGTGTACCCACTCAAACAAGATTGATTTAATCTCTGCTTCTTCTTCTTCTTTCTTTTTTTTCTTGCTCCCTTCTCTCAAACATATCTGTGTTTCAGCGACGAAAAAACACCAAGTTCAGTTCACTGACACTCTGCTGCTGCTCTGCTCGTTGTGTGTTCACGCTTGCAGGCGTGGACGGTCGGTTCTGGTACGTGAACGGCGCCGGACTGGTGTGCTCAGACGGCGAGGCCCCGGAGGACTTCGCCCTGGAGCTCCTGGAGCAGGGTCGCCTCGCCATCCGTGACAAGAACGGCAGATACCTGCGTGGAGACCAGGGAGGCACGCTGAAGGGAGACGGACTCAGCCTGAGCAGCTCAGCCCTGTGGGAGTATTAACACAATCCAATATCAGTCCCCAACACCAATCAATGCTTCATCTAGAGAAAGACGGTTACTCATCAGAGACGAGTTCCAGCCTGTCCTGATTTTATCCCACTTTTTTTTCACCTTCTTGTTGCAAAGGGGTCACAACAGAGACCTCTCGACAGATAATTGCCTCACACGACAGGAGAAAGTGCAACACGAGCTGACCGTACTCAAGTTAGTGTGAATGAACATTTGAGTTTTTGTGTTGTTCCTCGCGATTGTTTCTTCAATGAGCTCCGTTCAATGACGACGTGTAGATTTCTCAATGTCCTTCAACCCCTGCAGATGCAAACCCCATCTTTTCTGGGCATCATCTTTCTCCTCTTCTTCATCTTCCAAACTTTTCCCTACCGGCTTGACAGCTGCTACATTATTGACAGCAAGCACATGAATCAGGGGGCCACGTGAGGCAGACATGGTCACCATCACGAGTAAGGCAGTCATTAGCATGGCACCGCTGTCTGAGCATGTTTATTAGGAGAGAAGGATGATTGGGTTTCCATGGCGGCATCACTAACAGGAAGCAACTGGCAGGGGTTGGATTTTGCATTTGTCTCTCTGTTTTAGTTTTTCTACATTTCTTCTGTCTTTTATGAACATAAAGATTAAAAATACACTTGTATGACTGGTTATGTTTTGTTTTAGTAATGTCAAGGACCCAATCAAATGTCTGTATAACGACTTGTTTCCTCCTCATGGTGTGTTGGTAAAAAGCCAGTGTGAACATGAACCGGACCAGAACTACATTACAACGATGCATCATTGTTCACCTCGGTCCTGACCACATTAACTGAACTACAGGTGTGCAAGCATCCCAGACATCAGCAACACAAAAGACTGGAGCTTTTTAACGCGTCTGCCTGTGAAACACCTTCAAATAATACAGTCTGAAAAGGAAACATTGCTCTTTGGTTGACCTGCTCACCAAACATATCCATACTCGGGACATGTCCTACGTAGGAGCGAGACACACACGCACACTTTATAGTTCTTTACCCTCTTTTGTGACTCTTTGTAGTCCTTACGAATCCCCCTGTAGTTTTCTGTCTCTTTGTAGTCGTTTTGTGTCTTTGTTGTTGTTTTGTGTGTCTTTGTTGTCGTTTTGTGTCTTTGTTGTTTTGTGTCTCTTTGTAGTCGTTTTGTGTCTCTTTGTAGTCATTTTGTGTCTCCTTGTAGTCGTTTTGTGTCTCTTTGTGTCTATTTGTGGTTGTTTTTCCCTTTTTTATAGTCGTAGTGAATCTTGTTGTTTTTGTGGACTAACAGCACACAGGTGGAAGACTTAATGAGATGCTTTCCTCAATGTACAAATACTACATTGCAGATTAAGAAAAAACATCACCGATCCCTCCTGTCTTGTCTAGTCCAGAATCAAGACTTGATGTACACTTGGATAATCTCTTAGGATGATTACAAGCTTTATTCAAATTCATTTACTTACTTTCTTTTTGGCCATCAGCAATGCATCATCAAACCTCTGCAATCTACCACACCTCTGGAAATGTGTGCAATTGTTCAAGAACTGTTATACAAGACATCACGTGTCAATGTTACACCTACATGTCTGACACTTTTTGATATTGTGAAACGGCAACCTTCAACCAGCTGCAAGACAGAGCTTACCCATTTAGACATGTTTTTATTCCACCTGAGCTCTACAGGCACCTTGAGTTGAATGTAAGGGTTTGTACAGTGCGGTTGAGTTGAAGCAAAAGACTTAGGTGATGTACAACAGCAAAATAATGAATCATAAATGCTTGTTTGTGTAAAATATACATTTACTGTGATGTAAAAGCACATTGATGGACATTATTAGTTGTGCATCAGCTGCGAAGACAGGTTACGTAACATCGGAGAAGGCAGCTGCGTGGGCTCAAAGTGTTAAATTATAAGGAGAGGGTTTTCTCTGAGTTCTTGGTAAGCGCTGAGAAGCGATTGGCTCATCTGCCCCGTGGACACGCCCACACCGAAAGCCCCTGAGATTCGACTTTGCCGGATCTGCTGCAGCAGGCGCTGATTAGCAAAGAAACGCCACAAAGATAATTTAATGTTAACATCAATCTTAGACGACGCAAAATAGACAAAACTGAAGTAGGTATAGGTCTCACCTCGGCCCGCTGCAGAGCCTGTCGTAAACCCAAACTCTGGATGCTCTTTGTAGAAGCAGCCCTCTCGGGAGCCGTCTGCAACAGAGCCTGTGTGAAGAAACGCAGCGCGACAACGTATCTGATCTGGCATCAGTCTGGAATAGTCAGCGGTAGTTGTGCTGTCTGGTTGCAGCTGCAGTCTAATCATTGCGATTGTGGAAGGGAATGATTTAAGTTTCTCTCTGATACAATCCAAGAGCCACAACATGTTTGATTGTATCACTGATTCGTCTTTCTATAATGCTGCGGTGTGAACTTGTGACAGACTGGCAATGCAGCAGTTTTCAGTAACCAGTTATATCCTCCTCAAAAGAAAAACAAAAAAAAACATGTCTGTGCCGAGTATAACAGAAAAAGTTGCAATTGTCGGACAAAACTCAAGGTTCTGGAAGTTTCTCGAAAAATGTGTGTTTGTACCTGAATGCGGCTCAGCACAGCATGATGCAGTCCACACACTGCTGCTATCGATGCGCTCTCAACCTGAACCTCCACTGCGGCCAGGGACTCCTCCTGCCCTACATCTACCTGGAGAACAAAGGAGCAACACTTTCATCGAAGGTATAAAAGAGAAAAAGAAACCTTTATCAACAGTCGATCATTCTTTACCTCTTTTGCAGTCAGTTTGACTGTGTGTCCGTTTGGACCTTGCGCGTGGACCACTGAGCCGCTGATCTTGTCTCCATGGCGTCCCGCTGCGACGCCTCCAGGAGCCTCGGACAACAGCCAGTCCAGCAGAGAGAGGCCCACATTCTGAGCGTCCAAATCTGAGCCTTTTAACACTAATGTGTCCCTCAGTAACTCCGACGACACCCGAACGCTTGCCGCATGCTGCTCTCGCTCAGTCTCTCCTCCTCCCTCTCCTCTTCCACCGCGGCCAATCCGGCGTGATCTCAAAAAAGCTTGGATGGGGTGTGTCGTGTCGCTGGGTCGAGATGCGGCCTTTCTGTGGGTGGCGATGGGACCGGTCACCTGCAGGGCGTGCAGCCAATCCACTGTCAGCGTGTTCAACGGCAAACTGACGCAACTGTCCTGCAGACCAGGGAGGTTTGCGGCCTCCTCGCCCAGGAGGCCGGTGAGTGAGAAGATGAGCGAGCAGCTGACTGTCATGGGGAAGGATGCTTCACCTGCAGCTGCTAGGGGCAGCGACACCTCCAACGTCTCACCTGGATGGAGATTGTGGAACGGGAAGGAGAAATTAGTGGAGGAGCTTTCCCCTCCTGCTCCGGGAGGACAGGACAGAGGAAACACGGCGATGCTCAGCGTCCAGCCTCCTTCCAAAACATAAGGACTTGAATTATCCAGGACACATGTCAGGTTCAGGGAGTCTGTCTGAAGTAATCTGCTCCAACCGGCCACGGCGTGACATCTGATTGGCTTCTCCTGGATGGGAAGAGGCTCTTCGGTATCTGTGCTGGCTATCAGCAGGAAGCTGATGTTCAGCACCTGATTCAGGTGCCGCAGAATCTGGTTTTTGGATTTGATGGCAGTTTTCAGCAGGGATGCTCTAAAGGAAAGCAAGGAAGAATCACATTTACATCAACAGAAACATAATATTAACTCCATCAAATGTGTACTGTGTTGGGTATACCTTTCACAGACGTCCCCGATAGCGGACAGGAGGTCCCTGACGCTGCGGCCCCCCTTTGTGGAAGGCACCGTGGGCAATCTTGCATCCTCTCTTTCCACAGGTAAGGTCATCCTCTGGAGCTGCCCTCTAACAGACAGTCCCAGCAGCTGAACTTCCCCTTGTATGTAAAAGCAATACATTATATACAGTAGCGGTGTTTACTGAAAGCAGTAGCTGCCAGAGGGAATTTGTCTTAAGGTTGGCATTTGTAAAGTCAACACCTCCGTGCTCGGCCTGCTTACCTGCAGTGTTGCATGTCGGCTCAGCCAAGGCGACGACTCTGCACACATTCAAACTCGTGGGGCTTTGGAGGGCAGCGTCTGTCATACTGGATGTCCCGATCATCTGTTGGCCTTCTCCCTCAGATGATACCTCTGGTAGATCCAGTACCAGCAGGTCTGACCCGGTGCTGTAGTAAAGACGCTTTTTATCCACACAGCCACACATCACAGGCCCCGGTACACACCCCTCAATAAAAACCGTCCTGTTGCCCCCTCCCGCCGACCCTCCCTCGTCTGATTTTATCAACACCACTCTCCCTTGTTCGCCCACTGCCACCAAACACCGTGCGTGTCCTGGACCAGTTTCCATGACACCAGATGCTCCAACAAATACGACTGGCTGCTCGAGGCTGTGGAGGACTCTGAGCCGCGATCCTGGGGGACGCAGAGGAAGAAAACACAGGCGCCCGTCTGGCAGGCCACATAGGACGACTGGTGACTTGGCGAGGGCGGCGTCGATCCCAAACAGAAGTTTGAAGAGGACCGGCTCGAGGCATAAGCGGCCGCCACTTGCAGTTGAAGAAGTGGAGGGGGAAGATGGCGGCGTTGCAACACTAGAATGGACACAAGTCAGCAGAGGCCTCCTTCTCGTTGCCGTCTTTCCCTCCGCCTCATTGTGTACATCTCCTGAGACCAGTGGTAGGCTGAATGAACTGAGCATCTCATAGTTTGAGGATCTGTACGAAGTCAAAACCCAGGACGCGTCTCTCTGAGAAAGAGTTAGGAGGACAGAGCCGACGAGGAGCAGCGATAACACTCCTCCTTCTGCAACAGCAAGAAACTCTGTGGACATTTTCAGTTCGGCTGGACTGGAGGACGCGTCAGCGGGGGAGCTTTGAGCTCTGCGGAGGTGAAAGGTCACATAAGGAAGAGGCATTGACAAGATTAAACATAACCAATTTTACAGTACAAATGGGCAATTATTCATGTACTTGGACTACATGTGCACCAGAGGAAGACATGTTTCGACCACCTACACGAGGGCTCATACCTGGATGGCAGAGATTGTAAGCTGACACAATAAACTCCGCTTCTACAGGCTACATAGAGGAACTGCTTGTCATGACTCTCAACTAGGTCCGTCACAGGAGCAGGACACTCGATGACAGCCTGCAACAACACACAATCACAGAAAAGGTAGACAGCAATGTTACCTAGCTTTGCAGTTTACTTGTGATGCCTGATCAGTGTGCAGTGTGAGGTATATTACCGTGAGTTTTCTGTCCTGCGAACTGAAGACATAGACCTCGTCGTTGCCAGGGCAGATGAACACATCTGTACCAAAACCAAACTTGAGCCTCGGTGTGCATGGTGTTCCTGAAAAGCCAAACTCTGCCCAAGTCTCAACAGCACACCGTCCTTCCATAGCCAAAACACCAACGAAGAAGAAGAAGACAACGGACTTGTCTGCATATGTGACGCTAAGCACACTGTTATCTTAGTGAGAGACAGTAAGACACGGAAGATGTGTGGCAAAACAGGAAGCGCTGCTCCTGGACCGGTTGTTGACAGAGGATGGAACGACGGGACGCCCTCACAAAATTCCGCGCGTCGCGGTTTAACGTTAGACCAATAACAGCCAAAACTACATTCCCCATGACACACAAACGGAAGGCTGATGTCAGACGGTGGATGTGGGTTTGGTGTTTATTCTTCTTTCTGGATAAATGGAAGAGGGTGAGAGAAGAGACATGTGTTATGTATTCTTCTAAAAACAATAAAAAAAAATTTAAAGTGTAGATTGTTCGTTTTTGTTTCAGTGCCAGTAAAAGTTTACGGTAAAAGTTGCTCGCAGCAACACTAGGTGGCGTACCTGTGCATTTGTTCACGAAAACGTCGATCGGGTGATCCACGAAGAAGAAAATACGTGACGCTCGTGGTCTTCATCAACCAATCAAAATACTCGACCTAAACATTTCCCGACATTTGAAAACACCCTTTATCTCGGTGGCTGCAGTTGGTAAAACCACTGATTGTATTTATACAATGGAGCTGAAAAACGAAGAGGATATCAAAATGTATTTTTATGACAACAGACTGAAAACTTTCGAGGGGTGGCCGTTTGACGAAGACTGCGCGTGTACCCCGGAGAACGTGAGTGGACGTTTAAACGGTTTGGCTTTGGCTACACGGCTACTAGCTAGCTAGCACAACAAGTTAGCTAGCTCTAGCTAAAGTAAGAACACCGTTAGTAATAGTGGTCAAATGTATCATTAAAAGTGTTTTGAAGGAATACCTGCATGCGTTGGTGCTTAGGCACAGGATTTGAATAGTGTTACGTTAGATTTCACTGGTTTTAGTTAATGTAGCTAACTAGTGGTAGCTTGCAAAGTGACTTAACCGATTAGTCAATTGTCAAAATAGTTAATGAATTAATAGTTAATTGACACATGTTCTGTGGATCTACTGTTATTCTGCTTATTGTTTCTGTTTAGGACACTTTTGTTTAGTCATAAAAACCTTTATTGAACAACTAAGTGATTGTTGATTCATATTTCTGTCTATCAACTCACCATTTCACCATATACAGCTACAACAAATATCATTTGTATTCATGTGGTCTGTCTGTTCATTTGTTTCTCCAGATGGCGAAAGCTGGCTTCATTCACACCCCTTCAGGGAACAGCCCAGACATCGCGATGTGTTTCTTCTGCCTCAAAGAGCTGGAGGGGTGGGAGCCAGAGGACGACCCACAGTAAGATAATCACATCATTAGGCCCATGAGTCAGACATGCCAATAACATGACAGCAGATTTATGCAGCTTTCTTTCTGTATCAATTTAAGTTCATCGTATTTTTCTAAGTAGTCTAATTCTATAGAGTAATGTAATGTATGACTCGGCACGGACAAATAGCAAGATAAATAGCTCACGGCAAACAATGGCACAAGATAAATTCTGAAACCATACAGCAAAATAATAAAGTAGGTTGCAAAGTGAAATTATTTGATACATGCATATGGTTAAAGTGGCACTCTGGTGATTTTATATTGCACTTCCATAATAAAGTTAAAGGCGTTTGAGAGACTATGGTCATAGGCAAAGATACCGCAACCTTTTTTTCCTTGTTATGGGTCAAGCTCCAAATAAAAACATCTTTCCCCCCCCCCCCCATGCCTGGTAAACAGCCAAGTCTTTTAAACTCTGTTTATAACACAGCCTTTGTGTTTAATACATTTTAGTCTCCAAGACATCATGACTATTTTCTTTCTATTTTCGACTTCAGACATCTTCAGAAGACATAAACTGTTTTTGCAGTTTATGTCAAACTGATCTTAAATGTGTCGAATCTTGCAGATTGCCTTTACAGACTTTGAAACTGACTGGCCAAATATGTGTGTAAATGACCACCAAATGATTTGACATGCACACATTTTTTCTCGACCCAGGGAGACGTACCCTCTTTGGCCGACTGGTGACAAAATCTTACTGTGTTGGAGATGCGCGATGGAAGCAATGGACAAAATAACCGACAATTTAAAAATAAAAGTCAAAGCCTAGACTAAGAGCTCTCAACATTCGTAATCGAGGCTGCAGTTCAACATGTTGCAAAGCACATGTCCTTTTTTAACTGTCCTCTTTGGTGTGTGAGAGTTTACTTTTGACCTCTGCTCCGTTTCCGGTTAAAATGTTCACTTGTTGTATAAGATGTTATAATCCACAAGACGTTCCTCCTCGGTGTGTTGCATCATTTTGCAGTGTTCTTGACTGATGAATCAACACTTCAGGCATTAACTATGTGAACTCTTCAACTCTGTAAATATTCATGGTCATTGAAATGGAAATGTGAAATCACTGTTTGTGAACTTAACACTATGTGGTGTGTATAATTCAGTGTTTTACCGGCTGTCTTCTCCACAGCAAGCAGACTTATATTGGTAACCAGACTGTTCATTTCGAAGCAAAAACCTTAATAATATATTTTTTATAAACATTTTTATGATGTTATTAAAGTACTGTGTGTGTGTGTGTGTGTGTGCGCACATTTTGCACATGTTCCTTGAAATGAGATATTTGTCAACCCCTCACTCCACTTTCTTTTTGTTGGTAGGAAGGAGCACATATCTCATTCACCGGCCTGCCAGTTCATCGCCCTGAAGAAGGACGTAGAAGTGCTGACTGTGGAGGAATTCTTCAAACTACAGAAGGAGAGGCACAAGGCCATCCTTGTACGTTGTTCAGGGAACTCCATACATTTCAAATTACCGATTTACATAATTTAATAAATTGATTGTTGGATTAAACTGTGTACCTGCCGACATACTTTTCCAATCCGTTCTTTTACCTTTAGTTTTTTTCCTTACATGTCTTAAACGAGAGTGAATTGTGCAGCAAGGCTCCCGTCTCTGAAATGTTACGTGCTTCCTGTGAGAACATTATGTCTCATCCAGATTTCATTTCCTCCACCTGCAGCACAAATCCTGTAACGAGGTCATCACCAAGTTTGAAGAGGCAGCCAAATGGAGAAGAGCCGATCTCATCAAGACAGCCACGGGGGAAGAGTGACACGATAATGGATGCAGATGAATGAGATGGGCGCTGTGTGAGAGATTATTTGCTGGATGAACTTATTTCCATGTTTCCTTTTATGTCTTTACCTTTAACGTTTTTTCTGTTGTCATGCTATCTGTTTTTATCATTAAACTTGTTCATTCTAGTTACCCGTGTTCGTTATTTGAGGGGGGATTCAGATGGGCAATGTACTCGTGTCTGAAAATATATTAAACCAGCCGGAAAGCTGTACAACCCCTTCACTCAAACTGTCTGGCTTTATTTTACTATGACACCTCGGTGCTGGTATTCTTGGCTTGATCTGTCCAGTGGTGCTCGTTCACCAACTCCGTATACAATTTTCAAATATATTATCCTTTTTCTTACTCTTTTATTATTTTGTTATAGCACAGCTGGCTGTAGACTGGCTGCATAAACGCCTCCCTGATATTCAAGTCCCTCCCAGACAGAAGCTGCTGCTGTTCAGTGAGGGTGCTCTTGTGCAGCCCTGTGACATCCTTCAGTTAGTCAGGGACAAGTTCACCTCCATCTCCAGCTTCAGATTTCAATTAACAGCTCTGCAGCATAACCTCGACACCGTAATATTCTCGGGATTTATTTGCGCATCGCGTAATGAGCGCGTCAACGTTTGAAAGACCGGATCAACGCTAGAAAATCCGCGTTACGCACGAGTTAAAGGCATCACCGTTACGCGTGAATTCCACCATCACTCGTTCGGGATGAAGGTTACCTTTGGCTCTCTGGTGATCACAGCCGGCGTCTGCGGTATTTTGAGCTTCGCTTCTTTGGCGACTTCCCTCGGAACCAAATATTGGTACATAATCGAGATGAATCCTATGAATACGAGCGACTTTGAGGACTTGAGCTCCCACTCGGGACTGTGGAGCATCAACGAAGGTAGGCCAATTTTCCACAACTCTCTCTCTCATGATTTAAATAAGTATCCCAAATAATGTACATAACTTGGATGCTTTTTCTTGTGACATCCAGGTGGAAAGATGACAGCAGACGCTGACTCCTATACAGCTGACTACTCTAGGTACTCTGAGACTGAGCGGAGTGAGTCTCTCCTTCGTTTCAGCTCATCTTAACACATGTACTCTGCTAATGAAGTTTCAATGTCAAAACAGCCATAACTCTACTAATCCATCTGTGTGTGTGTGTGTGTGTGTGTGTGTGTGTGTGTGTGTGTGTGTGTGTGTGTGTGTGTGTGTGTGTGTGTGTGTGTGTGTGTGTGTACGTGTACACATAGGAATGCACAGTGCAATAGTGGTGGTGCTTCCCTTCAGCCTGGTGCTGTTGCTCTTTGGTGGGATCTGTGGATTGGTCAGCTCCCTGGCCCGGAGCCCCGTCCTGCTCACCCGGACGGCCGCCTACTTCTTCATCTGCAGTAAGTTGAGGTTCAGTTCCTCTGCTCTCACTGTATCCATCTCCAGCTCTAGTGGGGGTCTTTGTGCACCAGCCAAAATATTTTTTGATTTGGTCGCAAGTCAAATAATATGGTCATTGCAGCACAGTTAATTAATACAGCCAGGTTCCTTCGTAAGTATTTGGTGTTAGTTTCATCTGATGGGAAACTGTAACATGTCATTTTAATGACGTCTAGAACTGTCAATGCACACACAGGGACTAGTGTTGGCAATTAGCTTTAGCTACATGCACGTGTGCAGTGCATTGGGCACTGCTTCTGCAGCTGTTGATGTTTCTCTGTGCTTGTCCCTTCCAAATATACAAGCAAACACATAAACGAACAGAAGCAGGATGATCAAAAGTCTGACTAAAAGAGCACAGAACAGATACAGTTTCATGGTTTAGCTCAGAAAATTGTCACAATCAATGTGGTTGTGATTTACGGTCGTACTCTCCACTCATACAACATTTAATGCACTGATTATATTACAGAGGGACGTGGAACACTAGGAAGGTGCACTTTATACGGCTGAAGTGTGGCAGTAAAGCAAGCGGCCATGTGGTTCATCTGTGCAGACGAGAACACTTAACGTGCAGAGGTGAAGTTGACCTCACTCATAGTTATTGACCTCATGTGGCCAAAGGGACTGACGTTTATTACCACCAAAGACTGATTGGCTGTTAGATCTGGCCATATTGGTTAAGTATGCATGAAGAGGCAGGTGTGTGTGTGCGTGTGCGTGTGCGTGCGTGTGTGTGTGTGTGTGTGTGTGTGTGTGTGTGTGTGTGTGTGTGTGTGTGTGTGTGTGTGTGTGTGTGTGTGTGTGTGTGTGTGTGTGTGGCTGGCAGCTCTTGCTTCCGTTACATCAGAAGGCTTCATCCTGTACTCTGTCGGATGGGTTATGATGAGAGCTTTTATCGGTCTGTGGGGGCACAACAGGGAAGTAAATTTGCTTCAGAAAACAATTGCTTCCAAATATTTGCGTCTTTCTAACATTCTGTTTTTCATTTCAATAACACTCGATGAGTCTCAAAAGCTGAAATGTGTTCCGATTGAGAGGAATGTCTATAATGTTGCTGTCTTTTCGTACAGCATCTTCTCTGCTAATGTGCTACTCAATCCACTCTGTGCAAATGCAAAACTGACATAATTGTACTTTTGACTGTTGCTGCTCAACAACATAAAATGATCCTTAAAGCTTCACAATGTAACGTCTCTGTAACCGTTCGTTGTTAAGATGGATACGTTCCCGCTCAGCCCTCGCCTATGACAGCGAGCTAGCCTGCTTTTTTCAAGTCACTCATGTCGATATTGACGATTATCCTGATAATAGAGATTCAGCACAATTGTGAGTTGTTGTTTTTTTATTATTGCAATCAGCAATATAATCCTACATCGTCCCATCCCTAGTCACAGACAAATGCTACTTGTTTTTCGGGTCAAAAAATAAATATCTTCCTTTTTGCCTACCACACACCGACCTGGTCATTATTTTACTTTCAAACAGATTGTATAAATTAGGCGAGTTAGATTACCGTTAACCATGTTAGCACCATTATGTTAATCTGGGTATTTGCAGTAATGAAGTTATTGGTGTGCACATGGACGTAGTTCCTGAACATCTCTTGGGCGCCTTATGGTCTCTATCAAGAGGACCTTGTGATGGGAAAACACTTACTTTAAAAGACTCCTCATGTTCTCCCTTTTAATAGGCAGCGCATGGCGATGTGTGGAATGTAAGAAGGCTTGAATTGGATTGAGTTGAGTTGTGAACCTTTGACCGCCTCCAGGCAAGGCATTTATTTCGTTTTTAGTGTCTTTGTTGTCCCCCAAATTGAATCTTTGCCCTGTTTGTTGTTCGGCGTTCTTTCCCTCTTAAAATGATATCGTTTCAAAACATTCTGTGGCAAGTTGATTAAAGTTGATCACCTGTGCTTCCTCAGTCACTGTGTGTTGTGTTAATAAACCCCCAAAACAAACAGCAAATTAGATCATGCCTGATTGCATTACACACACATGTGTATGTGTATATATATATATATATATATATATATATATATATATATATATATATATATATATATACTGTATATATTTATTGTATTAGAACTCTCTGTAAATGCTTTGTTCCGTCTTTGTTCTAATGCTGCAACTTCTGTCCTCCCCAACCATTAAAAAGCCGAATGGGTATTTGTCTGGGTTCCCTGCAGGGCCATTCCATTGCTTCCCTTGTATTTCATTTTCAGGGTAATTGCCATTCTGAGGAACGTTTCCTCTGAAAGGAGCATATCCACAAAGTGCTTCCGTGTTAAAAAAAACCAATCCACTCTTAAGAAGTGCATGATATGTCGACATTAATATTGTGTAGCTGACCCACAAACATTAATGTTGTTGTTGCTGCTGGTTTCTGCGTTGTAGTGTCTGAAAATCTGTTTTGACTAATTATAACAGGACCAGTAGGACAATACATGACAATATGAAATACATAGGACTGTCATTAGTTTTGCAGGTGTTGGTCATAAACATAATTATTGGTTTGGGAAATCACAGAACGTTCTTTGTAAAATGCACCAAATTGTGTGGCATGCTATCCAATAGTTGTTGGGATGTTTCACCCAAAATCACAAACGGCACCCTCATGGTGGCACTGGAGGAGACGTCAGGGGACCGTCAACCACATTAGGATTCATCTTCTGGGGACCACGAATGTCTGTTTCACATTTCAATGCAATTCATCCAAAAGTTGTTGAGACTTGTTTTGTCTGGACCAAAGTAGCAGACGGATATCTCCCTCCATCTCCCTCCATCCACAGCTAAAGATAACCACAGCAACTTCCCAGAGCACAGGCTGACATGTTGCCTGTTTGTTTGGCTAAAAACAGTCCAAACCCCCGAGGTATTCAGTGCCATTTCACAGAAGATTTTTTTTAAAAAGCAGAAAAATCTACTAGTACCAGTGAGTCATACATGAGGCAGTTTCTGGTCTGTCTCTGTTTTGTGCCTCTCTGCATAAAAATGAGACTTCAGCTGCTGCCTCCTGCTCATTCTCTGAGCTCGTAGCACCTCGGGGTGTGATCGTAATAAAACAATTATTATTCCCGCCCCGGGTAGACTCTGCGCTCCACTTGCATCCCCTTAAAACCAGTAGCAAGCGTTCCAAATGTAGAGGGTTTCCAATAGCAACACTATGAAACTCGTGAGGACTGTGTGTGTGGCACAGTCGTCTCCGATGACGACTGTGTCAGCAGATGACACATACGTCGGTGTGTTTCATGTCTCGCACAATATGAGATGTTGGCGAGATGTTATTGCTGGTTTTTATTGATGAGCTCTCAGCACGCAACTCAGACTGGTGCGAATTTCCGCTTCGTAATTGCCGGAACACGATGACTTGAGTGTTTGCTCCTTAGAACATGAATATATCTCAAATGTTTTTCAATCAACAGATGGCCAAGATAATAAGTAAAGCACTCATTTAAGTGTGTATGCAATGCCTGTCCCTCCAGGTCAGCTGACCCTGAGTGGTGTGAGTCTCTACATCGTGTACTCGTACCAGGCCCTGGCTGAGATCGAGAGGGTGGTGGGGCCGGAGGGTCTGGCCTACATCGACACCTCCTTCGGCTGGTCTCTGGGTCTGGCCGGGCTCTCTTACGGCCTGGAGCTCCTCGCCGGCATGTTGCTGCTGGTGGCTGCACGAATGGCCAAGCGGCAGCATGGCCGTCCCACCATGACCTGACACGATGCAACACATTCAGTACGGAGGGTCGAACTGTACTGAACTGCGCGTGTTGCCGCCATGTGGCTCAGCCTTAGAACAAGGTGACAAACAATAGCTGGACACGATTAAGGCTTTCACTACATATACATGTTGAACTAAAGATGTGTTGGACTGTTTTTAAACGAGTGTTTTATAAGTTAAATGTCTCAATTAAACTGCTTCAGAGTGGCGATCTGGTGATTTACATCAAGTGAAGTGAAGTGGGGGGGGCTGCTCTGAGTTCAATCTGACCAATTGCGCCCTCTTGTGGTTAGAATTGAAGTGGCTCCTTAAATCCACCATGTGTTCACCTGCTTATTGTCATACTATAGGAATGTAATGTGCCAAACTAAACTGAGACACTCACACGTTAAAAAACTTTCATGATGCTTTAGATCTATAGATACAGTTTTATTCTCACAACATTTCATATTGTCTGTATTTATAATGCCGATTATTTGTTGTAAGCTGTATTTGTTTGTTGCTTTTGAGTTTGCAGCGTTGGAACACGAGTAAAACTTAAAAGTGTTGTATGTATGATAACATGTTAGCTACATGTTTTTCTACTGAAAATGTGTAATAAATATTTGTTCCACTGAAGTGCAGTTTAAGAATGTTACATTACTGCAGCAGCATTGGTTCTTTGAGAACTGTTCCTTCAGTACTGCGGGTATATGATCCACAACAGTGTCTATCATTCAGTGTTTTTACTGCTCAACCAGTTTCTATCCATTGATCTAGTATCTAGTTTGCCATTGTTGGTTATTTAAATCTGTTTCACAGCAGAGAGAGAGAGAGAAGCTACTCATCATGTTTTGGTGCCAGTACCAATGTATCTCTCTCCTCCTACTTTGTTTGTTGCCCTGAGAACTGCAACATTTGCACACACTGCAAAAAAAAAAAAGACCAAATAGATTTCAGACAGAAATATTTCAGGGCTTGAAATAGCATCACATGTGACCGGGAGATTTGAACATCAAAGGCAGTTTTTATTCTTCATGTTTGGCAGCAGCAGTGAGCAGAGTGGGACGACTGGATCCCTGCTGCTGTCACTCATTAGCTGGCTGAAAAACAAATGTACGTTTTTTCAAGACGTTCCTATGGCAACCTAAACATGCTGTGCATCCACACAAGGGATGAAAAGTGTGTGTGTGTGTGTGTGTGTGTGTGTGAGTCTGGTCTAAACAGCCGCTGCGTCACTACAGGAGCGTCTGCAGAAAAGATTTATTTTGGGCATCAGATTCATTTATCTAATCTAAGATTTTAAAAGCAAGAAGGCCATTTTTTAAGCTCTAATCTTGATATATTTTACTTTATTACATGAGCTACTGAGAGAAAATCCTTCAGCTGAAGTTTTAAAACACAGCAGCTATATGTTGACATTCCAATATACAGTCACTTTGAATTAAGAAGGAAGAAATGGCGTATTTTCCTGTCATGAACCCAACTCTGACCACTTGAGATTGTAAATCATGACGGTACCATGGTCTTCCAAAAGAAAATGTTCAATTGATGAGACAGTCGGTGTTCCAATGAGTCATTTTTAATGAGATGAGATCTTCCATGCTCCTTCCAGAACATCAGTGTTTCTAGGACATGCCACAGACCGGCTGTCTGCTCATTGATACAGAACTGAAGTCGGCGTCGGCGTCTCAAGAAAATTAAAATAAAAAAACTAGTCATGGATTCAGTCATTTCGTGATACAGTGTTCAAACAACAGGAAATGCTCAAAACCGTGGAGGATTCATTCATTATCACTAAAAGTAACAACGCTGCAACAGACACCAGAACAGGTTTGACCTGCTCACCTCTGACCCATACTGTTGAAGGTACTCACTCGCATAATGCCCACGTTATCTTCCAGATCTAATATTTGTATGCTAAATCATTTCATCGATCCAGAATTTTAGAGTTGATCCAAAGCCACTAACTCAACAGTATCAGTCTTTTAAGGTTCTTTTAAGGCAAAGTGATCCACCACGCATATTACCGGCGGGGATACTTTGGGCCTTTTCGTGAGTTTTGCCTTTAAAAAAAGACATAACTGAAGAATTAAACAAATAAATAAACTGTGCCTAGAAAGCAGAAGTCCGTTGTGTATGTCGCATATTGTTCCATGTAGCCGTGGTCAGGAAGAGCCTCCATCATCGTCGAGGTAACTGGCCGCTGTCGGGCCTGACACATCAGTCTATGTGCATCTAATCTGTCATTAGATCTTGAGATGACGGAAAACACCACAGGGCTCCCCGTGAAAGTCCGGATGTTTGAATCCGGTTTCAGAGCTCTCTGCTCAGTCTCAGAACAATCGCGATGGCGCGCGATGACTTCGGCTCCCATGACAATTCATCCAAAAGGGGAAAACATACACGGGTGCTGCTCGGTTCAGTTCTACTTCCAACGCTGCCACGGAAGAGTCGACGCAAACAAAACTCAACCTCCAAGTTGTGGTGTTCCTCCAAAGATACAAAAAGAGGAGGACGTCAGCCGGGCAGGCACACCTTCCCGGCAAACAGCAGTCCGACAATGGTGAAGAATATGGACAGAACGAAGAGCACGTAGGAGGAGCCCACCACCGTGTTGTTGGGGAGCTTATATGGCTGTCCTCCGACCTCTTTGATGTAGAAGCCGATGGGGAATATGAGAGCAGCCATGCAGAACAGGACCACTGTGACAGAGAAGAAACAGAGGGGCAGAAAGAGGATTAAACAGGTCCGACACACTTACATGTGTAAATCTGATTCTTCTCATCAACCCTAAACCACTTTCTTTACCACCTTATTAAAGCAGCGTTCAGGTATGAACATGTGTTATTAAAACGGCCTCCAGCGACAACCTGCTTCATATTTGTCCACATTTAGAGCCAAGTGGAGTGCAGCTCCTGCTCTGTCTTATATGCCTTTAGAAATAGAAACCATCTCATCTGGATTCACTTCGTCAAGATGCTGATAATTACCAGACTAAAAGCTTTCCTGAAATTCTGATGTCGAGGTAAGCCCCATTTATTTCACAGGAGATTCTGAAGTAGCATCTCTTACTTTCACCGGCATTTTATAAACCACCTGCAGTTCCTTTCTGACCCTGTTGTTGTGCTTTACGTGATAATAAAGATGCTTTCAAGGAAAACATGTCCTCGGTCTTCTGATGCAGAACATTTTGAGACTGCTTGTGTTTTTGCTCTCAACTTCATTTTCCTGCCGGTTGACATTCGTGGCTGCGATGGAGGAGGACGGCCGTGAACACCTACTCCCCGTGAAGGCGATCCACCGGGCGTATCGGGCGGCCTCGCGGCGCCACTGTGACATCACCAGCAGACCGCAGGTGACGGTGAGGGAGATGATGCCCAGGATGATGAAGAAGAGCGCGATGATCCACTCTGGGGGCAGCTCCGGGGGGATGCAGGTCCGGTCTCGGCCGTGGATGGTCTGGCACTGCCGGACCAGACCCACCGTCAGAGAGCCTGCACGGAGACAGAGAAACAGTTCAATAGAACTTAAACTGGATCAGATCAACAGAATACATGTTATATTCTACAGATAAGCTTTTTTATGGAAAAGTAAATATTCGGATGTAATCGCCAGCATTTTGATGTGTAACTCAGTTACACATGATTATTTACTCCCCAACACTGTGTGCTGACTCTGGCTAGAAGACATGACGGCCTCCCAGGAGTCCCTCTGATTCCCTCACAAAGCCTGGTGGCTGCTGCCATGTCAGGGAGGAGCATATTAACAGTACACACACACACACACACACACACACACACACACACACACACACACACACACACACACACACACACACACACACACACACACACACACACACACACACACACACACACAGCCCAACAGAGATGCTGCATCTGCTCTGCATCCAGTCTGGCTGCATGGAAGACACAGCATCAAATTTGCAGAATGAAATCCTCCCACACCGTCGTTTATTCTTTTGCCTCCCTCCTTTCTCTTTCTTATTATCTTAGTTAGTGCCTGCCAAGCAGACACAAAGGGAAGAGGAGCTTCAAACATGTTATGGATTTATGGATTTATTCGGGGGCGATTTAAACCCAGCGCCTGTAGAATTCATGTAATTGTCACGATGGCCAAAATTACAAGTAACTAATATCACAACGGGTGCAGGACAAGCAGGGAGAAAAACTGAAACATCATTTAATTAAGAGAAAAATAAGCTGCTTTTGAATAACGCCTGGTAATTAAAGCCATTAAGACCCTCCAATTTACATTTAACCGTTTAGTATTTTAAAATAAATGTGTAAAACACGTACACACAATAAAACAGATTGTATTCATGCTCGTAGCGCGACTCCCATTATCCATCAGCCCTTTAAATATTTATCGTTGAAACGGCTTCAGCTCATGGATAAAGTGCTGGGTCCATGATGGGAACATCAGGCCTGGACCGCACCCTCCTGCCAGCTGACCTATCCCCCTCATACACAGGATATCCTCTTCCATTTCAGCACATCCTTTCATGCCGCAGGGTGGGGGACAACGTAAATAAGGGCATTTATTTCCCTGCATAGGAAAAATAAAACAACCAGCCAAGTCCAACATAAAAGTGTTTTTGCCTCATGCCAGTGTGGAAAGTGGCTTTTGTTTTGAATGAAAATATGATTGAGAGCGATAATAAATAAACTGGAGTTAGTGTGAAGGAGAGGCAGCATAAGAAAAAGTGAAAGCAGTAAATTAGTCATTGTATTACACAGGAAACGGCCGGATATGTTATGGAACACCGTATGGAAAGCTATCAGTCCAATGATTCTTTAAAGGACTAGGTGTGATTCTTGATGAACTATTAAGCAGTTATCAGCGTTCATGTTGACGGTGAGCTTGAGCCTGCTATATTTATCATTATTATTATAGGTTTATTGTATTTTTTTCTTCTTCTTCCATGTGTTTAAAAATCTAGAGAGCCGACCGAACGACAGAGCTGGGAAAAGAAAAATAAAGACTTTTCACAATACGTCACGACTGAGCCTGAGGAACCGTAATTCTCCAGGTGGGAAGAATTACTCTCCCAGGAGGCCTAATTAAAAGTCCCACGTCTTTATTCCCGAACAACACTTCCTGCCTTCGGGTTAGTGCTGTTTGGCTAATTAGGCGAGAACAGAAAGCTTTTAGTACAGTAAGTACAGTCATTTCACACCATTGTTTACTACGAGGGAATGGGAGGTAAAACCTTCAGCTGCTCTGAACTACAGTCCATTTTCTACCGTGACCATTTAGAGAGAACGATTTGGTGCGGGGTTATTCATTTAATTATGCAACAAAAAACTGCTCGTTATGTACTCAACTTGCTGCGGCAGTCAGTATTTGTTTTGACAACAAATGAAATCCTGTAATAACCACTTGGCACGCCGGCTGCGTGCTCATCTCTGCTCCACTGTGGCACGAGGATGGAGGCGGACAAGAACCTCGGGCAGCTGTGCACATACTGCGGTGGTATGGTTGTGTGTGTTGTGTTGCATCAGTTTTAGTCAATGTTTAGCTTTCGGACTTTGCATCTGAATATTACTCTCATGCAATAACCGGCCATGGCTGTGGGATTCTAGGATTGAGTGTGCAATCAAGGAAATGTGCCTCGCTTCAAATGCTGCTGACTGGCTTTTACAAGGATCATAAAGTAGTCATTTAATCCAGAACAACAGCTGTTGACGTTGATGTATGTAAATCAGAACTATCCGACCAGACACAATCATTTGTCCCAAAGTAAATGTATTTTAACATGATTTCAAATCTTCACTATAACATTAAATATCCATTGACTGAATACGACACAATCAAAGTAAAGTTGTGTAAATGATCCTTCTTGGGATTTGTTCAAAGTTAAAGGGGAACTCATTATAAAAGAAGTGAGCTCTCCTCATCGCTGCTTGAGACTAGCGGCTCCAGACCGCATTAGCAGCTACTAAAACGCGCCTAAATCGCTAACAGAATTGTCGATTGTCGAGTTGCATTGTGGGCAACGTAGGCACAAGGAAGTGGAATGAAAAAGACAACATCTCTGGATCTGCTGCATGAATTTTGATAGTGTTTTTTTTAAACAACACAATAGCTGTACTCACATTTTCGTTCAAATATCGCAAAATCTTGATCGGTGAATGTGCATGACATACAGCTTAACACCTTCAGCTCCAGTAAGACGAGAACAGACACAAATACAGAAATCCTGCATGTGAAATAACCAAAACTTTGGCAGAAAATTGTGTTTTCCGTGTTGAACTGATTGAGAAAATGAGTTTTTAGGGCCTTTAAAGTCCACTACACTATAACGACGCAGCATGCATTTACAGTACGAGTGGCTCCTGGAGAGAATCCCCTAATGTTGTGGGCGCCACACTCCTTACTTTACGTTGAAAGATGAGTGCAGAAGATCTTGCAAGAAGATTAAACATGTTAAAATACCACAGAACAGAGGGTGACACTGGCACTACGTTGTTACTTTCCTCCCCAAACCTTTGCTTGACCTTTGCTGAGTTCAGCAGACAGTTTAGATTGTTACTGTTTCCCCTTTATTTTTTGTTTCATTGCCACTCATTCCCTACATGTCACATCTCTGTCCAATCCTTTAAAAGCTGGGGTCGGGACTCTCCAAAGGGTCCCGAGATGAATCTGGGCAGCCACCAAAGGAACAAATCTGTTATCTGTGATAACCTGTGAGGACATTGATTCTTTTGAATGGGTCACAAGCCAAACATGTTGACCACCACACTCCATTGACAACTTATCAGTGTTTGTTTACAACTGTTGCGACTTCTGACACAGATATTTATGTGATTTTTTTCCCCCCCCAGCTACAAACAGATGCCATTTCCCACAGTGATATGACCTGAGCACGTTTAACTGTGCAGGAGTGGGACAGAGTGCAACAACAACAACAACAACAACAACAACAACAACCTACCAGCTGACTCTCCAGTGCTGATCCAGTCCGGGTTAACGATGCTGGCGATGGCAAAGATGTCTGCAGCGAGGAAGAGGCATCCTGATATCACGGTGAGTTTATCCATGTCTGTGGCCCCAGGTGGAGGTCAGTGTATTTGTGCCTCTCTCTCTCTCTCTCTCTCTCTCACCTAAAGGGAGGCGGGACATGTAGAAGTCAGTAACCTGAAGCCAGCCATCGTTAGGGAACTTGCGGTGATGGTGAAGGGGTCGGCTTGATCCACGATCTGTCTGCACATCGTGTTTGATCCAAGGCGGTGAGATGAGCAGGATGGTCCCTCACAATATCCCGTTTCATTTAGTCCGCCAACAGCCGAGCCTGACCCGACCAGCTGGCCCTTCTTCAGCCCCGGAGGAGAGCGAGTCCCTGCACGGGATCATGGGATCACTTTAGCTCCGGATGCTCCACCTCATCCCGGAGACATTAGCGGAACGCGAGTTGGAGACTTTTGCAGTAATCGCTGATTAAATCTGCAGCAGTGAAGAAGGATTCATGCAGGCAGCCGACTTATTTCCTGAGTCTGCGTGGAGCCCCTCTCCCCCCCCCCTCTCCCCCTTATGGAAGCTGTTCCTGTCCTCCGGACGCACACAGACGGGAAACGCCGCCCATGCTCAAAAAATAAAAGCGCTTTTCTGGTGCACCGACACACAAATATGCTGACTATCGTCAGTTAATCTATTTAAAAACCTTCTCAAACGCGGAGCAAGTGTGTTGTCAGCAGGACGGTCCTCTCTCCGCAGTTACAACTCAAATGCAGGCTGCTCGCATCTCCATGTCCGTAAGTGAACAATTCTCGCGAGATAATCGGTAAATTGCTCGCGCTGCTGGTACTTTTTGCATCGTCATAGATTACGCAGGGGTGACCATTTAAAGGATTTCCCAAAACATCTCTGGGCGCATTTTGGCAATTTAAGTAACACCGTCACACTCATGTAGTCACATCTACAAAGCGGCAGGTTTTTTTTACACTGAAAAGTTGTAAAAAACAGAAATAATAAAACGTGAGGTCCACCTGGCTGCTCTGGAGCTTTCGACGGTATTACACGGTTTTCATCAGATGAATTTAGCCCAATTACCACAGAACTGTAGCTGTTTTTCTATGATTCGGAGTACTTTCATTGGACTTCTCAGCCATGTTAACTTGACAGTTCATTTATATTTAGTCTGAGTGTCAAAAGAACGAGCAAGCAAGTGGATCTGGAGTCAGGATTGTTTTAGTGAAATGCTTGTTTCCAATGATAAAATGAAACTCATGTGATATGATAGTATCAAAAACATAAACACCACAACAAAACACACAACTCTGTAAGGTAGATAGAATTTATTCTTTATTTTACATTAGCTATACAGTTAATGTGGACAGATGAGTGGAGTACAATATTGTGATGTGCCAGAGCAGCATCAACTGAATATATACTGTTACAACACCTATAAATACCCGGTGGCGTCATGACATCGTATCCCTCAGAACGACAGCATTGCTGACCTCTGCCTCGTTTCTGTTTGTGCCTAAACGTAGAGGAAACACCTGTTGTGTAGAGTACAAGATATAACGAGGGAAGGGCTTCAGAGCTCATCCACGAAGGGAGTGTTTATGAGGTTGCCGCTGGACGCCATCGTCTTCTTGCCAGTCACAAATGTCTTGGCAGCCTGCGAATAAACAGGAAGCAAGTTAAGAGCACCATTACCAACTACAAAACACATTTTTCACACAGTAAATGAAAGACCCAGACGTCTTACGTTGGCGACATCAGTCAAGGAGACGTTGTCAATGTTTTTGGAGACTTCCTCGGCGGAGCGGTAGGATCCCTCGGCCAGAGCCTGAGTGCCCATGGCCTCCAAGAAACCCTCCGAAGTCTCCAGTGACATCAGGAACTGCCCCTTCAGCTGGGCCCTGCACAGAAAACAGAGACGAAGGTACAATAATGCAAACTAGGAGGAAAACCTTTGACTTACATACATTCAGAGACAGACGCAACTTCTTTCCTTATAGTTAGATACAACTGTGCCACCTACTGGCCAAATGGCACCAAATTTGTGATGAATCACTCAGACATCCCATTTCCACATGTCCACCAAATGTGGAAGCAACAGGACAAAGTTATCAGGGGGTATATATTTTTTCATGATATAAGCAATGCCCACAAAGCAAACTTCGGGGGCAAGTTATCGCAAAACAGTATGGAACATCAAAAATCTGAAAAAGTAACCTTTTCTGGACGGTCCAGAGATGTTCTGGACTACATTTGGTGACGATTGCTCAAAATGTGTAAGAGCAGCAGCAAAAAAAACAGAAACTATTTTGTTTCTTAGACGTACGGTTTAAAAGGTTACAGGCAAAAATGTGAAGTTGGTTATAGAGCCACCATCTGGACACAGTGCGCCACATCTGACGACGCACTCCCTCGAGTTACCAGCAACACACTCGCAAACTGAAGCAGATCAGACGAACGGCTCTTGAGACATGCAAAGGACAAGCACGTGGACAGAGATTCCTCGCTTTGACAGTTAGATAAACACGTTTTGTTTTTATTCAGAATTGACTTCTTAACGCATTCATAATTTAGACTACATGTTTATGAAGAGGCAACATATTAAAGTAGTGTCTCTGTCCGGCTGTATGTCTTACTTGGCCCGAGTGAGGTCGGCAGCTGTGACTCCACCATCAGCAACAGCCTTCACCTCGGCTAGAGCGGCTTTAATCACCTGGAGAGACGGAGGAGGACAGATATTACAGCAACACACCTTACTGCTTCCTGCAGCTACTTTGTTGAACAGACTCTTTGTCATGACATTTGGATACTCACATCACCAGCAGCTGCAGCCTGGGAAATGGTGTAGACTCCAAACAGACCGGAGTCAGAGTAGCTTGTGTTGAAAGCACTGACCTGAAAAAGACAGAAATGGGGATAAATGTTGAAATTATGATTTAAACCAGTCGCCGCCTCGACGAATGAACCGTTTATATCAAAAACTGACAATCACTCACATCAAAGGGGTCGGCAGTTGCCTGAGCGACACCCTGGACCAGCTTGCTGGAGGCGCATGAGCCCCTCTTGACATGCTGACCAGCTCCCAGTAAATGCTGCAGCACACTGAAGGCCAGAGCCTCGCTGCTGCCCGCTGCTGCCGACTGGCTCACCACCGCTGAGTGGAGCAGACTGCCGGTGCCGGGCAGGCGAATCTCACCTAGAGAGAGGAATTCAGGGCGTTACATTATAAAGTTTAAGCCGTGCGGTGGCAGTTATTTTTTTTAAATGAAATGGTGGTTCAGCTCACCTCCACGATACTGAGCCGTGGCCCCGGTGGTGCCGGCCCCGCTGCGGATGTTGAGGAATTGCTCCCCAACTTGCGTCAGCACCGTGTGGTCCACACCTGAAGGAAGGACGAACATCTTACACTCAGCGATTAAGGAAAACACTGGGTATATTACTCACTATCACGTGCCATAAAAACACATCAAGTTCATACAATACTGCCATCACTATGAATTACAAATTATAATGAACCGTACCAAGTCCAACAAGAGCCATTCTTGAGCTTGTGAAATTGTTTTGGACAAACTGGTGCAGCTGGAGAAAAAATACAAACATTAGAAAAGGTTTAAATGGGGTAATATTTACACTATAAATCTTTAGAAATGAACATTTGAAAAAGACTTACATGCCCAGACTGGATGTTGCCAACCATGTGGTTGGGACAGTACAGGGAGTTACAGAGAGCATTCTTGTAGGCGGCTTCATGCAGACCTTCAAGCACACCTGGAAAAGACAGAAAGAGGCACGATCACAATGCAATATGCTCATCTTAAAGCTGACATTTTCAATGTCTTCTTAATTGATAAGTCATCCATCTGCCTGTATGGTGGAGACTTCCAAGAAGCAGTGATGGAATTTGGTTCTGAAGTCATCAAGCTTTTGTCACTTAAGTAAATAACAGAGTTTTATGGGAATTACCAGATTTTGTTGAAAATGTTTAACCTAGATACTGGATGCTTTGACATCTTTCTTGTCATTTACAGCCGAGACGAGGTCAAGGGTCGCAGCTTTAACTGTGGCAGTAGTCAACAAGTATAATCAAGCGTCAAAGAGGTCATTAATCTGGCAATGCTCTGTAGCAGGCAGGCGGGAATAAAAAAGTAAGAAGTTCTTTGATCAACCAATGTGGACAAACAATATTTGGGATGAGGTCCAAAGTCGGATTATTGCAGGCAAAATAACCATAAACCGTGTTTCCACCAAAAAGTTTATGGCAATTTTAGTCCCGGGACTACTTTTCAAAGAACTTGCACATGTCGGCATCAGTAGCTTTGTAAAATACTGAATTGAACTGCACAACAGCTGCTCGGATAAACAACGAGATCAGCAGCGCTTGTAACTCGTTATCCATGTTGAATTTACCACCGGTAGTCCGTGCTGACTTTGTTTGTATTCTTCCAGAAAAGGATCATGTGAGCGGGCCGTGACAAATCACGGAAGGACGCGTTGTGACTGATACTTCAAGAAGCGAACGTGGGTGTCTGTGTCATTGCAACGGAACTAAAAGCCCCACCTATTTGAGCACTCTGTGCAGCTTGGGCCCTGTCCCTCTTTACTCTGGGCGTCAGGTCTGACACCTCCCATGGCCGGAACTCTGGGGCGGTGGTCACGTTGATCAAATACTCCATCACTGTGTCACTGCAGACGAGCAATGAAAAGGGAGAAGATCATGTAACTCAAACTAAAAGTTATTTTCTGTTCCAAAAGATACTCAAAACATATATCTACAAACATGGGACACGTCACGATTCCTGTTCACTCGTGACTCGTGTTGATGTTAGTCAAAGACTCACATGTCATCTCTCAAGCAGTCGACGGTGTAGATCATGTTCTCTCTGGAGGAAGTCACACTGCAGAGGAACATGCAGACATCCAGATAAGAATGCTGATCGTGGAAGAAACTTGTGTTCAATAGTTTGTTATGACTTTTCTAAGAGGTTGCTGACCTCAGGTTGCCTCCCACTGCCTCAACACCCCGGCATATCTTGAAAGATGAAGCTCCTTTGGTTGTCTGGAGAAGCAGAAAATGCAAGTCAACACCAAGCTAAGACAGATGGAGACTGTTCGTGCTCGACATTGGGGATAAATAATACTATGTGAAAACTCGGGGAGAAAAGACCAAATACTAAATGACCAACAGTTGTTTGAAACTGTAGCAAACTGTGGAGTTTCATACCAGGTTGGAGGCCAGCCGGAGGAGGTGGGTGACCCCCTGGTTTTCAGGGGTCTCATACCGACAGCCGGCCTTGACAAACACTCCGATCTTGGAGGCTGGGGAATAGTTCTCCAGGGAGGCGATCACCAGTCCACTGGGCAGTCTAGTCACCTGGACAGGACACAGAGATATGTCCTTAAGTTCCATCATTCCATTACATAAAGAATAGATAGACAGTTCAAACATGTCGGCCAATGATTCTCATTTTAAACTTGAAACGCTCAAACATAAAGACATGAGCGACATCTGTTCCGACAAAACCAACTCATCTCTTCATTCTAAGATTTAAAAACCACTGTGTCTGGACGGAGCCAACCCATCCTCATCACCAACATACATGGACGTCCTGGAAGGAGTGGGCAGCCCCCGGAGAGAGCTTGAGGCCAGCCAGGGGCTGACCAAGGGACTGGCCTGTTCTGGCAGCCACATGGAAGTGTCTCTGCGGAGAAGAAACACAAGTCAACAACCACTGACCTGCACATCCTGCGGCTGAAACTTAACATGCTCGGCGGCCTCGGTGTACTCCACCCTACGGGCAGCCTGAGCCGCGTAAAGCCTCGTCTGGAAAAATAGAGAAGATGGGAAGGCGGGACATTACAACTCTCTATGTGTTGTACTGCCATGGCTGACTGATGCAAGGGAAGTTTGAGGTAAGGGAAATCAGAGGCATGTAAGATGGTGAAATGATGAGAGCAGTTGTGTTTATTTTCTCGCCATGACTTAAATAAATAATATTCAGTTTGTACGGTTCCTCACATATTATAATATAGTGTAGCTGGACACCCTGCACTGCTGCCTTCTGATAATCCCGCTACACAAAATCCAGTTATTATCTCTTCTGGAGCTTTCGCTTGATCTTCTTCAGCATATATGGATGAAAAGCCCATCAAGTGCTCAGAAACCTGATACTTCTGCTGATTAAGATTATGTTTTAAGCTGAAGAACAGCTCCTACATTTCTATTTCTATCAGTATTTCCGTTAGCACAACAACAGTGTGTTCAACATTAGTTGTGAAGGTGATGCTAAGTCAAGTCTACAAGAAGCTAGCTCTCACTTCTCAGACCCTGAGTGGAGTAAATTGGGTTTGCCAGTGAATGTAAACGTGTACCGGCCTGTCTGTTGTTTATTATGTAACGTTAACAGTCTGGTTACTGCTGGTTGAGCAAAGGGTCACGACGACTAGCTGCTTCCTCTTCTGCTCATCATCACACCTTGACCGGACACAACCCTGAGTGTTTACACCGTTTGTCACTCACACGAGGAATGAAGCAGACTGCTAACGCTGTCCCGACACACAAACATAAAGGATTGTAACGGAGTCCTTACCGACAGCTGACTTATTCCCCGAATCCCCTTCATCTCTCTCCTTCAGCCAGAGCAATATGGCTGACGTGAAAGTGCCCTACCCACAATCCCTAGCGCGTTCCCTGCACGCAAAAGTACCTCGTGGATAATGTGCGTGCGCCCCCTGCTGGCAGGGAGATGAATGTGACACAACAACAAACTGAACAGTAGAGAAAGAAAGACATTTATGGACTGCACAAGCCACACTTGTTTTGTCATTATACACAGAGATTGTGGCAAGATATTTCCAGGCTTAGTACTGATGATTGAATGAGGGATTTTACTTTATTTTATAAATTAATAAATTGTTTGGGTTCACAAGTCATAGAAAAACATACAAGCACATCTTAAATTACATATACATAAATCTATATTCACTAAGAAAGACTATTTTCTGTTTCACATTGAACATTTCAGCATTATCAATTTACTTTAACAACCAGCGAGGGGGGGAAAAAAGGGTATTTCCGGTCGTTTACAGCGTGTGTCGCCAGTGCGCATGTGTGGTATTCCACACGTGGGGTGAACGATTGAACTGGCTGCATGCAACAGAGCTTAGAGAGTTCGTAGTGCCACTAAATATTACTGACACAAAACTTATCTCGCTTTTTGTTGCCCTTTTTAGCCCAGGCGAAAGAAAATAGTCCTCCGTGAAGCATTTCGCCGAGAGGGCCGGAATACAAGAAACCAAACTATTCACAATGGTGAGTATTGATTCAGAATGAACTAACAAGCTAACAGACTAGCTAGCGTTAGCTAAAGTAACTAGGCTGCAGAGAGAACTAACCTTTAACTCATAGCGTCTCCTCGTTTGTTTACTCCATGTGCCTCCTTCCCGTTGTTAATGTGGTTGTGTTTGTTGTTTTGTGACCAGTCTGAACCCCAAGTCAACCCGAAGGCCTACCCGCTGGCCGACGCCACGCTCTCCAAAACTATCTTGGACCTGGTGCAGCAAGCCTCCAACTACAAGCAGCTGAGGAAGGGGGCTAATGAAGGTGAGGACACCAAACTCCTGCGAATAGAATGTAACTTACGTTAGTTAGTGGGTTCACGTAAGATGGTAATTTGATTATCCGCTACTTTCAGAGGTAATGTAACATCAGGAAAGTGTGTGAAGCGTGGTCCTAAACACAGCTGGGTTTTGTTAGGTGTCTCAAATCTGTGCATTTAAAAGACTGACCTGGTAAAGTAATATCACTGTAAGACTTTATCAAACCACTGTTATCGATTAAGTCGATCATACAATGAATCATAAATGTGCATTATTTACTGGTGCTGCTTCTCAAAATTATGATTACAAACAATGATTTTGCTTTGAACTGTTTTGAGTAAACGAGCAATTTAAGGGCATCACTTTGGGTTCTGGGAGGTTGTGATCGATGGTTTGCACTATTTACATTTTCTATAGATTAAACAAGAAAGAAAGAAGTCTGCAGCTTAATCTCAATCAGTTTTAAAACCAGTAGACTACTGCTAAACACTGATTTAAGTAATGGTGATAACGTGCACACGTTGTGCTAACTGTGTTCTCCTTCTTCCCCCCCAGCCACTAAAACCTTGAACAGAGGCATCTCTGAATTTATTGTGATGGCTGCTGATGCTGAGCCGCTGGAGATCATCCTCCACCTGCCACTGCTCTGCGAGGACAAGAACGTCCCGTACGTGTTTGTCCGCTCCAAGCAGGCCCTGGGGCGGGCCTGTGGGGTGTCTCGCCCCGTCATAGCTACCTCGGTCACCATAAAGGAAGGGTCTCAGCTCAAACCGCAGATTCAGTCGGTTCAACTGGCTATTGAGAGACTGCTCGTCTGATTTCTGTTGCACTGTTGTGACAACGTCTCCTTGAAAAAAGGACGAGACAAATTCCAGATTGAAGTGAATCTTCTGTTTTTTGATTTAAAAAAAGCTGTAATGCATGAGTATAGATGTTTTTCTTTTTTTACTTCTTCAGACAGTGCTTCTACTTTTGTGTATCAGTTTGCCATTGCATCACCTGATTCATAATAAAAACATTTTTTTATTTAAACCCTAGTGTTCTGTTAATTTCAATGTTTTCATTCAGATTGTGTAGTCTACAACCTCAGAAGTGTCCCATGTCATTTGTAATTGATATTAGTTGGTACATTTGGGGATGACAATTTATTTCAGCCCTAGGTAGGTAGGGCAATATGCTGCTGAGGTCATTTGCATGTTTTCATTGGAACCAAATGCAACAGCAGCTATTATCTGAGTTTGTTAAGATATTAACCCCATTTGAAAATATTGGATTCAATTTGAGACCATTTATTCAAATACTTGATACATCAACCGGCTAAGGACTTACTGACGTCACATGGTAAGTGGTTGAGTGAGAGACTGAGGGCTTGTAATGGTGTAAATAGGAATGGGACAGCACTTTGCTGCAACATGTCACGTGACCATGAAAACGACAAAAAATATGATGTACAATTGTGCGCCCAATCCCAATGTCCCCCCTTACGGACTCACTGACTTTGAGGCGCGCTCCCGCGAAGTCCGTGAGGGTTTTAGGGATGTCCCACTGTCAAATCGTCAAGTGTTTGAGGCTCTCTCGCAGACATTTTGAGCCCATTATGAACCTTTTCTGTAAATCAGCATGGTATGCTGTCTTTGCCTTAGGGAATTACCCACAAATCATTGCAATGTGACGTTAAACACGGGGTAACCAGTGGATGCATGGAGACAGAAAAAAAGGTAAACAAAGAGGACGGCTCATGTGTTCATCCTGTCATTACATTGACTTAGAAACATTAAGAGTTAAAGATGGAACAAAAAATAAACTTGAAATCAGAGATTATTTATTTATTCATCAAATATTTGATTTTGTCATTGAAGCTGTTTTGACAGAAACGAGTAAGTAGGTGATATGAAGTTACCTCTCATCTTGTGAGGAAAGAGCCAGGAAGACTTTCAAATCAGGGAGTACGAAGTATAAAATAAATACCCACAATTGTACATCATATTTTTTTGTCGTTTTCATGGTCACGTGATATGTTGCAGCACAGTGCTGTCCCATTCCTATTTACACCATTTCAAGCCCTCACAGTCTCTCGCACTCACCCACTAACCAGGTGACGTCAGTAAATCCTTGAGGGTTCAGGGTTTGAGGTTTTAGGGGGGACATTGGGATTGGGCCTATCTCCACCTGGCGGCTTTCAACCAACCTGCGACACACAAATCCGCGCACGTCAATTATTGGACTGCGCATGTGTGGAACCCGTCCTTCAACCAGAACCCCACCCAGCAGCGGTGACTCTCAAACGGCCAGTGGACGCGTCCTTTTGGGCGAGTGGCTCAAAACTTTTCTCCCAGAGGCAGAAGTCATGGCCGGTCCTCCTGTTGTTATATGGAAGCAAGAAGTGCAGCGTCTGCTGCGTTACACAGAGCTGGTCCCCCGTCTGGAGGACGCTTTGGGGAAATTCTCCAGACGAGACAGCGCAGAGGTGATCCAGCCTGTGCGCTGCACGCTTCCCCTGCAGAAACACCACGGGTAGGCCTGCACTGTACTTCAACCGGAGACATACATTAAACATTAACAAACTGGTGCCATTGCAGGCTGACACTCCTTCACGTTTACAGCTTCCTAGGCTCAATGCCGACGTACATGGAGAATGATGGAGTCCTGTGCACAAAGCTGGTGTGTTTCTACCAGAGGGAGGCTGGTTCAACTCTGCCAGCCACACAAGCAACAGTGATGCTGCTGGACCCAGAGTATGGCAATGTAAAGGCTGTGAGTAAAACTAACCCATGCATAAATGACTCTAAAGAAGCTTCAATAGGCTGGCTCTAGTAACTCCGCATAAAAACAACTCCTGTGAACATTTAGGTCCTGCGGGTATGTTTCCCAGCCTCACCAAGCCAGGCCACATAACATGTTTGCAACCTGCAGGTCATTGATGGAGACGAAATCACAGGAATGAGGACCGCTGCGGTCTCGGCCATCTCTGCTAAGGTGCTTCCATTTTTCCCACTACTATTCATGCCCGTTTTGTAATCTTGCGATGTTCTAATCACGACACTGTCCTCTCTGTGTTTTCGTCACACAGCTGCTGATGTGCCCTGAAGCAGAGGTTTTGGCCATTTTGGGGACGGGCAAACAGGCCATGACTCATTACAATGTCTTCACAGAAATGTTTCCATTTAAAGAGGTAATTACAGTACAAGATATCAACTTATTGGCTTTCTTGCTCGGAGTTATATGAGAAGATTGATCTCATGTCAAGCTAATAGCACTTAGCTCAGCTTAGTTTAACATAAAGACTGGAAACGAAGGCAACACCTCTAGCCTGGCTCTGTCCAAAGGCAACAGAATCCACCTATCAGCACCTCTATTGTTCACTAATTAACATGCTATATCTTGTTTGATTAATCTGTATAAAACAACAGGTTGTGTTTTTCCGGATGTTTATTTTCCGGACTATTTTGTTGGCCAGTTGCTTTCTGGAGTCTCGGACAACGACATGGAAGTCTGGCACAAATAGCACCATTACCGAATGGTGACGTACAAGTGCAACTGTCACACTTCCCCTGCATCCTCCTCACAACAGGTGCGTGTGTGGAGCCGCACGAGACCGGGAGCGGAGAGGTTTTGCCGCTCCGTCAGTGGCCCGGTGACGGCATGCGTCTCAGTGGAGGAGGCGGTGAGGGGAGCAGACGCCATCGTCACGGTAACCAGCAGCACAGAGCCAGTGCTCTTTGGTCGGTGGGTCAAACCAGGAGCCCACGTGGCGGGTGAGAGAAGAAATGATAACGCAGATAAAAGAGGAAATAAGTGAGATTTATAGACGAGCATTTCCCACTGTGTTTCGTCTCCCGGTGCTGAGCAGCGGTGGGGGCTTGCAGGCCAGACTGGCGGGAGCTGGACGACGTGTTGATGAAGGAGGCGGTGGTGTACAGTGACAGCAGGGAGGGAGCAATGACGGAGTCCGGCGACGTCATCCTCTCTGGGGTCAGTCTGTCATTTCTCACTGCCTCAATAAGAACCCTGAACGGTGTGTTATTGGCTCCCTTTGCAGAATGTATGCAGAGTAAATAAGTAGATCTCTTGTTTTAGGCTGAGGTGTTTGCTGAGCTTGGAGATGTTATTAATGGGACAAAACCTGCACACAGAGAGAAGACGACAGTGTTCAAATCCCTAGGTAAGCACTACTTGACATTATGCTCAGTCCATATTCTGCGGAAAGCACTTTTCTACAATTCAGTACATCATGACTTGTTTTATTTACAGGAATGGGAGTTGAAGATGCAGTGTCTGCTAAGCTGATATTTGACCAATGGAAAGCCAAAGGCAGCCGACCATGAGGTGGCCATGTGTTTCAACCCTGACCTCTTTGTTACACATTCATGGCCCACAAGCTGATCAAGGCAATATAAAACAGGACAAGAAATAATAGAGTTCAGTCCAAATCAATTTACTTCAGATTACCCATCCTGACAAAAAAAGCCTGTACCTGATACACCTGCCGAAATAATATACTTTGCCTTTTTTATGACTTTATGACTTACTGTTGAAAATGTCATTGCATATTATATCATTACAATTTAATGAAATTCTCTAAATTGGCATTTCGGGAATCAAAACTTTGAGAACCCCCGTTTTAGTAGCAGTTGTTATTTCAGTCGCAGTTTTAGGCAAATGTTCGTGAATGTGATGTAAATTCTCACGTCTTCCTCTTTTCTCCCCAGATGACGGCTGAGGTCCAGACTAAAGTTGAGGACGGCGTCAGCATATGAACTCGGGGATCTTAACGACCCCATGTGTGCAAATAACAATTTGCATTTGTTTTTATAACTAGACCATATAGCTTTCCTACCTGTAGACAGACCGGTAACAAATAAACGCTACATTACTGTAATAAGACAGAATTGACTAAAGCAGCTGGATTGGTCTTAATTAATCAAAAAGTGAACTGAATCTAATTTGTGAATTCATTCAGCAAACTACAAAGCTCTACCTTTTATTTTATACTTTAAGCTTTCTAAATGGTTGTTTTCCACAGCAATGCTGTGCAGGACTTCAGTTGGCTCCTATTTTTATTTCAACTTTAAAATAATGTCTGATTTGTTGCACTGAGGATTTAACTCTTAACAGTGTGTAATGTCCCGACAGCAACCTGATGATAATATAAACATGTCTTCATTAACAGAACCCTGACTGAATATAACAAATGTTTTCTTAGTTCAGTTTCTTTCACATGTTGCACACCTGTTGTGATCAAGTTTGATTCAATAAAAGCTTTTAAACAAATTCAAATCTATTGGTTCTGTATTTTTGTAGCTTCATAAAATATTTTGGCTTGAGTGTTTTGCGTCGAGAGAAAATTGTGTAAATAGCATATCGTGAACTATGAAAGGATGTGACTCTAACAAGACGTTTTTTGATGTACCGTACTACACTGACTTTCATGACACTTTTTCTGACATGCAATACTACGACTTTTTTCAACATGCTATACTATGACTTCCATACATTTTTCGGCATAGTATACTATGTTTTTCCGACATGCTGTACTATGACTTGTTTCGACATACTATGATTATTTCATGACTTCATTCAACATGCCATACTGAGGTTTTTTTAAATGTCTTTTATGATAATAAATTGTCACATATCACACGAGTTTTTTTTTTGACATGCTATACAATGGCTTATGACTTTTAAGACGTTTGACAGACTTTGCTGAGGTTTTTTTAAACATACTGTGACTTTTTCATTTTGTCGACAAACTATAATTGGACTTTTTAATTACTTTTTTCGACATACTATACTTTTGACACAATGTACTGTTGTGTTTTTTGATCTTTTACATAAACTATATTGTGAGATAAAATAATCATTACTTGCAGTCTGACACACTACTTCCCTGAACTGTTATGTTGGGACAGAAATGATTGGAACAAAGCATTTTCGATAAATTTATTTGCTTTAAAAAAAAAAAAACCACCACATTATGCGAAAATTAAACCGCATTTAGCAAGAAAGTAAATCCAAGTGTGCACTTCCACTGCACCATTGAAACACTGATACAATTAATCCAGATTTACAGTGCTTCCCCAGAGCACCCATGCAGTTTGATCATTGCTCATTACAAAATAAAAAGGTATTTGCTGAATAGTTAATGCTCATATTGTACAACAAAAACATTAAAATCATTTGCAACATTGGAGCGTGAATAAACCAGCTCCTCGACTTCATAAAACACAGGAATAGATGTGGTCAAAATCAACAAGAACTTAGTGGCAACATGAAATGACGATGTAACCTTTACAGACGGATTGAGAATGAACCTTCACAACAACACCGGCTGCACTGCACCTTCACACGCTCGACAGTCGGTCATGAAATACTGTGTGTGTGTTGACTGAACACTCAGCAAGAAGAGAGAAATAGATTCATCTACACAGCTTTTAGGAACGAAACAAGATAATTATCCAGCAGAGACTGTTTTAAATGCTCGTTAATTATGGAGACTAGTAATTATTACGTATCTTAGCAGCTGCTGCAACAATTGTAATAAACCCTTTCTGCATGATGTCATCTTGTAAAGGTTGAAACTAAATGAAAAGGAAGAGACATTTTAGTATGCGTGGAGTGACTACAAAGTAATGACCATTGACTGAATTTTGGCGACACATGTAAACAAAACGGTCTCTAAAGCAGAGCTGGCATGACGATGGAAACAAGGAGACATTAAAACTTCTAAACTACTATTTTTTTTTTCTGAAAGTAAAATTTCATCAAGGCAGCAGGAATCTCTTAGTGTGTAGGGGGAACCAGTGCAGTGCAGGACCTCCTCTTGTAGAGTTAAATCCACAGTAATGTCGTGATAAAAGTTCTCCACAGTGTCTGAGAAAAATGACACAAATGGCTTTTTGTTTTTTGTAAAATCCTCCCTCCTTCTCCCTAATCAACCCCAGATCAAATCCCCCACCCTCACATTCCCCTAGGCCTGAACAAAGTCAAACTGAAAGCACTAAACAGATGTAAGTAAACAGAAACCAGAGCTGAAAGCTTAAATCTGTGACGTTTTTCAGATGGAGGTGTGAACTACCAGAGCTTCTACGTAAGCAAGGACACAAGGGGTGAATAGATATTTGGGGAACCCAGCCATCGTCTTCTTCCCTCCGAGTAGGCGAGTTCTTACTGCAACCGTGTTTTCTTTTTCCCTGCGGCCCCTTAGAGTAGTCTGCACTTCCTCCTCCTCTTCTTGGTGGGCGGGGGGCACAGCACCGCTCTGATGGCTTCGTCAAACACCGTCTTAAGGCCGCGCTGCGTCAGAGCGGAGCACTCCAGATACTTTACCGAGCCTGGCAGGCAGAGGAGAGGAGAGCAGAGGAACAAGTCAGCAAACCAGGTTGGTTGCATGCCACCACACTCGTACATACAGTACATATTTTAAGGCTCGCGTAAGATGAGCAGGTGTTTGTCTATCAATTTAACAGTACGACTTAAACACGACTGTAAAAAAACGGGTGTTTCATCTTGAAACCGTAACAGTCTTGACCTTAAGATGATTTAAACGTTTGCATCTGTGCACGCGTGGTGTTTGAACTGACTTATTTCTTTCGCCATGGCCAAGCCCTGAGGGTAGGTGATGGGGGAGAGTTTCTTCTCCCTGAGTTTTTCGATCGTGTCCTTGTCGTCTCTCAGGTCCAGCTTGGTGCCCACCAGGATGATGGGCGTGTTGGGGCAGTGGTGTCTCACCTCAGGGTACCACTGAGGGGAGGAGAGAGGGGGGCACAGCACGGCAGATAGCGCGAAACGTGCGTGAATTGACATTTAAAAAAAAAAAAAAGAGATTTCAATGAACATTTTCCAGTCCTGCTGTTAGAACGTATGGCATTTATTCCTGTTACTTTATCTACTGAACTCCAAATAATCCTCTTCTGTTACCTTTGAGGTCGTTTTAACAGAAGAAAAACAAACAAAAACACATTTTCATAAAGCAATACAATGCGCCATACGCAAATCTGAATTATGGCCAAGTCGAGGTGAACCTGCATGTGACCAGCATTGACAAACAGTGGTTCTCTGCCTGGAAATATGTTTATTATGGCTGCATCATTACATCACACAACATTTTGAAAGTCTTGTGCATAACATTCTGCAATTTTTTTTTAATCTTGATATAAACTTAAATATCTGAAAATAAAGTTCTCAGAGTAAGTTTTCTTTAGAGTTGTGTCAAAAATGGTAATTGTCTCATGGCTGAAATCCCACATCTGTCTTTCTTATTCCGCCACACATGCAGATCTGACGGTGAGATGTAATGGAAAACATCTGACCGTATATTACGACTATCGACAGATGTGACACACTGCAAAGAGCAGGTTGTTCTCACCTTGGCACGGACGTTTTCAAAGGAGGCGGGACTGACGAGCGAAAAGCAAATCAGGAACACATCCTGAGGAGAGAAAAGGATGAACATCAACACAACATTAAAAACTTACTCCTCACCGTGGAGACGTTTCTGTTACAACTGGTTCAAGAACCTTAACGTTCCGATGAATCAACAGTGCGATGCTGAAAGCAGATCGCACACAATGTTGACTTAATAGACTGAAAAGGTTCAGACATGAGAGTTCACAAAACTAGACAAATCTGGACTCTGTTGGTTAAATACACATGAACTCCCACTTTCAGCTCCCTGTGAGTCGTTGGCACAGAGGCCAGATTGTTGTCAGGACAAAGAGTGCAAACAAGGGCTCCCTTTCACTTCCTCCAGACAGTGTAGAGGTACTATGGACACAGGGCTCTACTCTGCTGAGTGCAAAGACTCGGTCTTAAGCGTTACAGGCCAGTGAATAACTGCCGCTGAAGTGAAAGCAGTGTTCACGCCAACATTGTCTGGCTGATGCTAGTCTGTGCACGGCGGTGGTGTGAGACGAGCAGTTGTTCCTACGACGCGTGAATGCATATATACATACCGTCTGAGGGTAGGACAGAGGCCTGAGCCTGTCGTAGTCCTCCTGTCCCGCTGTATCCCACAGGCCCAGGTTTACTGGCTTCCCATCAACCATCACATTGGCAGAGTAGTTGTCAAAGCTGTAGGACCGGGGGAGGTGCACATTAGGATCCAAATCAAACGTACAGTGAAGAGATTAAGTTGTGCAGAGATGTTAATGCATTTCTCAACCAATTTCTGACCATCTCACAGCTGTTCATGAGGGGTGTGTGTGTGTTACTTACACTGTGGGGATGTACTCTCCAGGGAAGGCATTGGTAGTGTAGCTGATGAGCAGGCATGTTTTACCCACAGCCCTGGGATTAGAAAGCAGAGGAGCAAAGATTGACAGAACTCAATGATGAGGACGGAAGATTGCTGCTTGATTTGTTGTCACGTTAGAGCGAGACAGTTTTATAGTATATATAGTATCTTTACATGCAAGGAAAGCCTGGTTTAACTGTTGTCAACTGAATTAAGCTTTTAGGGTTTGGCAAATTACATTGTACATTTTTCAAGTATGACTTTGCCAGTACTGAGCTTGGGTTAAGAAGACACTGTCTAGACTCGCAGGCAATATACTGACCTACTACTTTAAATGATCTGCTGTAATGGTTGACTGTTTCTCCAAAAGCTGACAACAAAACTGTCGGGTTGTAACACAAACTCATGACAATGTCCACAGCTGAGCTGAAAAATAGTTTCTGATTGGGTCAAAGAATGCAATCACATCTGCATACATTGAATGCCATTAATACTGTGAACTATCAGAGGTCTGAACGAATACCTGGAAACGATGACACAAGTTTTAAAAAAATAAATCTTAAATATGGTGTTTTCTTATCAGACATTTAAAATGAATTATGCATTACAATGTTAGTTTGAAGTAGACTTTTGAAGTCAACCAAGTTCAAACTTAAGCTTTTTATCTGCTTTAATGTTCAAATGTTGTTCCAACACTTCTGATAACTAAATATTTTACAAAATAAATGTTTTTTTTAACATTTCCTGCCCAAGGAGGAATGAGGCATTTGGAGATAGTTTGTTTTAACCGGTTTAGGAAACGTATCAAGTAAAAATACCCATGATTTACAGACTATATTCGAGTCTCTTTTATATAATCCCAAAATGGACTGGGTTCTTCAGATTATATAGGATACCTACTGGTATTCAGTTGTTTTTTATTAATTACTGGGTGCTGTACATTTGGGGTGGGACTTTGCTGCATTTTTGATATCCTATGAAATAATAAAAAGAATAATCTTGTTCCAATACATCACGTGGCCGCATGGTTAATGACAAACATATGAATTGTGACATTTAATATAAATTCAACAGTGAACAACCAAAGAACTTCCACACACGACGAGTCATCAGGTATCTGTCGACACGGCACCATGTTTGACACGCTGTGACCCGTTCAGTCACACCTAACCCAGCATGGAGATAAATCCGTGTGACCCAGCTGGTCCGGAGAACAGACACAACAACAGCTGTCGCTCAAGTTGCCATGTTATCTGAGGCTCGTTAGTGTTGGTAACTGGGTCAACGAAGACAACTGTTAAATAACCGTATTGCACGAGTCAATCTGGGACATTTTACAGGTCGAAGTAATGATTAGAAAAGGATGTTTTAACGTACCCGTCCCCCACCACCACACACTTAATGGCCTGCATCGGAACCTTCCAGCCAACGGTACAGCAGCTCGATTCCCAGTTAGCTTAGCGAGCTAACGGCGGCTACAATAAAAACCGGTCCGGTGTCGACTCCAAAGTAACACGTGCACAAAGTGTGAGGGGCCTCGACTGCAGTCCAAAAGAAGTTGATAAAGATCGTTACATAAATTATCCGGCTTGTCTCTCCTGATCTGCAACACCCGGTGAAACTTCCGAGCAGGCAACACCCAGGAAAGAACAAAAAAAAAGATCGAGGGGAAAACAACGCCCACAGTTTGGAAGCTGCTGCTGCTGCTCCCGAGATCCCCGCGAGTCATATCCGGTCAGAGCAGGATGGTCAAACACTGCCATCTAGTGGTCACAGCGGAGCATGACACTGAGTTCAATAAGAAGGACCAGTGTCAGATAACAAAACTATACTCGTTATTTACGGTGATGGGAGAAATATTGTTATTTTTCCTGAGCAGAGAAATATTATTATTTTTCCTGAGCAGAGATTGCAAAGACAAAATGCAATAGAATAGCCCTCAGTGTAGTTAGTTGGATACTAAATACGGATACGGAAATAATGTATTTTTGCTCCACTACATCATGTATCTGACAGCTATAGTTACTGGTTAGTATGTACATATGAACACAAGAGGACAGCATTTTACAATTTTACAGTTTGATAATAACAAAAACAACAGTTTGATAATAACAAATCTTTAATGACAAAAAAAATCTAAAACGCATACACACACACACACACACACACACACGCACACACGCACGCACACACACACACACACACACGCACACACTTTATCTCTCATCACAGTTTCTCTCAGGCCTAAAGTATCATGTATCATCTTTGTAATGATTTTATTTCTCTATCCATTAATCACTGACTCCATGGCAACCACTAAGTGCAGCACACACACACACACACACACACATCAATACATTAGTAACCTTGACTCTGGATCATGTTATCGGGGATTTTCCCAGCAAACAACACATTAATAGGATAAACGCCACCATTAAGCGGGGGGGGGGGGGGGGGAAGCAGAGGAGAGAGATTAATGAAGGATAAACAGGCCTGTCGCTGGCACATCAGGGAGGCTGTAAAACACAGTGGAGTCACGCTGTGGGACCTCGGGATGTCAAACGGAGAAAATGCATTTAAGAGGAAATCTGTTCTGAGGCATCTACACATCTAAAAAAAAAAAAAAAACTCAGGATGTTTTAGAATTAAGTGTGCCTTGAATAAGTTTCACGGACCCGGGGCTTTTCAAAAAAGGTTGTTCACAATGGAATTCATGCAATGGTTGCATCCAAATGAGCAGGAAATCAACTACTGTATTTACCAAACATATCACATTTAGAGTAGTTCCTCTTTTCAGTTCAATATGTCTGTGTTAGGCATGTGTTGTTATTATTTTCCATGCTGTTCTACTGGCTGACTGACTCATTTGGCAGCTGTTTGTACCCGTGCACTTTACACAGACGATCAGACATGAAGGGCTTCTTGTCAGACCACTTTTATAGCAAAGAATACTGCTTTAACTCTCTTTTCAACCCAACATAACCCAAATATGCAGCACTTTTGTGCTCTTAAATTACATTATACTCAAGCTGGTTAGCTTAGCTTATCATAACGACTGCAAACAGAAAGCTAGCCTGGCTTTGGAGGAAAGTTTGGTGGTGGAGCTTCACATCAGAGGGTTCAACAAGCCAGAGCTACTATTAAAGAGAACTTTGTTGGCGAGGCTTTCATTGTGCACCGTCACGCTCAGCTCTCCTCCTGCTTCCCTGCCGCCCTCAGTCCGCATGCACCTTCCTTCACAATGCAGTTCATTTCATCGGATCATTATGTTTAACCATTAGCTCTCTAAATAATCACCAAGATTTAATGACCCCTGTCATGGTGCTCTCATTTGCATCGAAAGTCTGATTGACTGTCTGCAGGCAATCAACACTTAAATGCCAGGATGTGCTCTGTAATGACAGCAGCACTCACAACAGAGTCCACGGGAAGTCTGGTGACACACAATGTGGAGAAAGTCAACATTACTAATGGAGTGGAAGCTGAAGGATGAGAGTACCCACATGTTATTCATTGGATTTCATCATCTCAGCTGAACAGAGCGCTTAAAGCCGATGCAAGAACCGGGCTTTGGCAGTTGCACTGCTGCTATCTCCAGTTCCCACATGATCAATTTAAGCCTATATGCTATAAGCCTAAAATCCTATACAAGCCATATGAATCATTCAGCATCTGATTGATTTTCAGAGAACTTATCAGTGGAGGCGAGTCTTATGAGGGCATTGCAAATCTGATGATAGAATTTAATAACAGTGCTTTTTTTTATTGTCACAGCTGCATCAAGGAATAACGCTTTGCCACCCATGAAGGCTTTTAATTAGACTCAACCACACACTAGCATAAACACTCATCAATGCACAAAACTACAAAATGCTGCACAACACACCAAATTCCACGTGGAAATGTCTCAGCAATGGAATTCTTTGTTATTCTTTTCAAGCTATAACGGCCTCTAGATGCGACCTGCAAGCCTCCAACATCCGACCGCATGTTGAGCTGTGACAGAAGGATTCACAGTTTGCCTCAGATTGGTTTCAGGCAGCTATGTGTGCAGCTTGTTTATCAGCCGGTGGCAGCAGATGTTAAACGACCTTAGAAATAAAGCTCTGAAGGGCTCTGAAGGAGTCCTCGCTCTGCATCAGCAGTGACTTGCAGCATATGCAGAGCGTATGAGTCATCAGGTGCAAGGGGACTTCTTGTGTCCAGTCCCATCATTTCACAAAGCTGTTTATTTTTTCTGATGACATCCAACAATGCCTCATTTCTGCATACGGATTCGATGGAATCTATTCTAGCCGTGAGGTGAGTCACATGCTGCTGCAGTGGATGTGATGGGAAGTTTCCAGCCAAATTGGCAGCATTTTGCTCCCAGTTGGAAAGATGACTGACGCGTTTCCTTTGTCCGCCCTCTCATTTCGTGTGTGTTTCTCGTTCTCCATTCTCTTCCGTTCACTCCCTCAGCCACTGTGGGAAAGGAAGTGTGTCACGTTACTTGTGTTTTTTTTTAACATTTGCAGTGAATATGTGTGGAACTGTTGCAGATGGTTTTCACAGGATTCAGGAATTCCTCAGAAACACTGACAGGTTCCCAGATTTGAGTATTTATTCATGCAACAATAAACATTGTGTTTTCAAAAGAACCCTGAAGTCATTACTGGCAGGAGACTCTCCTCAGTGGCGATAAAATCAAGCTGACTCAGCCAAACTGCTGAACACAGTCCAGATAAACGAGGCACGTTATTTCTCTACATATGTCACCACGTGCCAAACAAGACATATTGGAGGGCCAAGTAGACATTGAATAATCAGACTATCACAGATGACTGAAACTCTGAAGCTGCTCTGCTCAACAGCTATACCTCATTATAACAGTGCGGGTCATGACGCAGGTTACTCGCTTACAACGTTGCTGCCGAAACAACAGCAGCCGAGAGATGCGCTGGATGAAATCCGGTCCCACGCAGCAGCGCAGGGTCACTTCCTTGATGACTGGGACAGAAGAAAAAAAAGCCACATTGAAGAGGTACTGTGCAGAAACCGTCCACACTGATATGAGGCAGGAGAAAATTGTGGGAGGTGTTTTGTGTGTGTGTTTCTTTGGCATAGAGCATGACCTGTATGTGTCTCTCTGTGGACTAAATGGCTGTTTCTCTCCCAGTTTTGATGAATTGTTGTAATTTGCTTTTTGGTGCCCTCCCTCAAGGTTTGTGAGATATCGAGTAGAACTTGTTGCATGCTCTTGCTGTTGGGTATAATCTTGTGATAGTAACAGCAAAATGTTTTTCCAGTCAAAATAAAAGTGAGACCCCACATACTCAGAAAGTATATGTCTTTGTCAATACTTGGGTTATTCCCATTCTCCTCAGCCATGCTTTGTGTTTTAGCCGCTAGCATTAAAGATAAATTGAATGTTCACATACTCATAAAGGACATGTCTTGTAGCTGCATTGCATTCTGGTCTATTGAGGCTGACAGAGATGAAATTAGTGCACAAACTACAAAATCTCACCGTGACATCTTGTCTACATTTGTTGACTTGCAGGGGAATAATAAACATAATCAACCAACCAACACACATGTTCAGAATAAATCATCTGTCTGTTTTTGTTAAACAATATCAAACTGCAATAAACTGAACCACGTTTCTGTGCAGAATGCCTCTTTAAAAATGAGTGAAATCACATATTCACCCGATTATCCGCTTGATCTTTCTGAACAAAGAGACACCAGCGAAACTGACACAGCCCTAGATATCTCACACGCATGCATACAAATATGTGCTCAGCTGTAATCAGACTGCAGCACATGCAGATGGTCGTCCACGACCACTCGCCAGGGCTCGAGGTCAGGCCATGCACTCACTGAGATGCTTTAGTGTGACTGACACATGCTGCTTTGTAGGCCCCCCTGCTTCCAGAGTGCATCCGACGTTTTTCTGCTGGCTGGTAAATGGAGGGGAAAAATATATAACTACATTTGATTGAGGGCGAAAATGATGTCATACTGACTCCAAGTTTATGGGTAAAAAAATGAATCAAAGAGGCTGAGCCAAGCAGAGGCTGACTCCTGCATCTTCTGTTTTTATGTCTGCGGTAAGATCTGTCTCCGTTCATTTCGGAGACAAATGCTTCACTTCCAAATGTTCCTCATCCTCCTAAACACTGGGCACATTGTGAACAGCAAATGGATGAACTCCTGTGTTTAATTGATTAGACGGAGCTAATTGATTTGTAACACGGAGAGAGCTCTTGCTGGATTTCGCCCTTTTTGGTTCCGCTGAAACTGGAAACGGAGCCTCTTCCTGTGCTGGTCCGGACATCTGCACTTCACACAGGATTGTTCCCAAAACTGACGTCCTTCACTTGCCTCACACAAACCCCTTTTACTTGTTGTGAGCTTGTCAGGGAGACACACTGGCAGAGAGATGTAGATGAAGAGGATGTGTCAGGCCAACAAGTTTCTCAAAAATGAAACCCTGGAACTCTGTTTGGTTCCCGGCTGCAGACGGACCTGTGGGAATTTATGTGATCATGCTGAAAATTAATTGTAACCACCATTGCTGTGCAGTCAGTATTTGTTTATGCCTGGAGCTTTTGAGGGGGGGGGGGCATGTGAAACCATTAATTTTCTATTTCAGGAGAGAAAGGATAGTTGGTGTCACAGTACGCTTTCATCCATTTGTAATCCAACATTTCTGCCAGATATGTGTTTGAGGAAAATGCAGGAAAGTAAAGTCATCTTTATGTCCCAGGAGAGAGAAGCGTTTGTATCAGTAACATGTGATCAGATCATAAGACGGACTCTTTTTGAGACCGAACTAATCGATACTTAAAGGTAATTAAACCAGTTGAGGATTTGACCATTACAGGCTGATGAAGTAAACACGCAGCACCGCAGTATGCTGTATGTACCAGCATACAAAAAATATATATCATACAAAGTAATCTTCCCAAAAGTTAAGGTCAGTTCAAGACAGTCCTTGAAGCAGGTGAAGTTCAAAGAATGATCAACGATACAACTGATAAAATGTCTGAACTTCAGTTACACGTTAGGTGTGTTATATCACATTTGCACTGATTGAGACACTGGGGCACCTTCGCACGTTCTGCTCACACGATTTTGGAAGTTATTAGCAAACCCATGACTTCTTTAAACAACACTGAAGGCTGGATTACAAAGATGGCAAAAAGGGCCACAAACCCCGGACTATAAAATTGATTAATTAACAAATTTGCGGCAATAAAATACAATATCAACTACGAAAGGTCCTGCGTTATTAACTAGTGAAACCTAATGTCAAAATCTTGTGTAAACACATTTTATTACTGTTAGTGTATATCATGCTTCCATGTTGTGTATTTCTAAATTAAGTTTCTTCAAATTGTACTCAGTGGAGTAAAAAGTACACTATTTCCCTCTGAATTGTGGTGGAGTAGAAGTATAAAGTAACATCAAAATAGAAATACTCAAGGAAGGTGGGTACCTCAGAATAGTTCTTGATGTACTTCGTAACATTCCACCACTGGCAGTGAAGTGACACGAGTCATCTGACTCGTGTCTATGGGTAGAGGAGGGCAGACCGATCACATCGCTTCCTTTTTCCGTAACTTTCTTCCATTGTCCGCCTGTATTGCTGCACAATAAGTCCTCAGCACAACTCCCTTCCTGGACGCTGGACGACAAACTGGGTCCTGCCTTCGTCACTGCTGTACATCACTGCTGGTACATCACTGCTGGTGTGGCCGGGATCTTCCCTGGAAAAGCCTCAGTGAGGCATGAGCTCATATGGGCAGGAACAGACAGGAAACTCTTGTTTTTTTTTTTCTTCAAAGGTGTCCCGTCCTCATGCCTGCATCGCCAATAAGGAAAGAGAGGCGGAGGTATGAGGTCAGAATGAGGTCAGAACTTTAGAGGCATTTGTTCACCAAATGTATGAATCAAATATTACACTGTAAATCATAAATGTTAAACAAAGTGACTTGCAAACTTGCAAGAGTATGTTTTCTTTTGAACGTATATGGAAGTAGCTTCAAGAGATAAAGCAGATACATTGAATCTGCAATAAAACCAAAGGTACCCCTGGCATGTTTCTTGTGCTTATCAGTTTACCTTCACATCATTGATTCAGGAGTTTAACCCCTGACTGAACTCAAGGAGCCTGTCCTCTGACCTTAAAGAGCAACTCAACACTGGCTGGAAGTCTTTGTGTGTTGTACAGAGTCTCTAAGTTGCAGAAGGATCTGCTTGTGAACCCAGAGAATGACGTGTGTGGTCAGATGACGTGTAAAACTGGTTCTTGGACTTTATCCGCAGTCGGTTTCCGCTTCTTTTATCTTGTCCACACAATTCAGTTGCTGTATCCTCATTCCTCACTGGTTTCATATGCAGACATGAGATTTAAAGAGACACTATTGTGTGCAAAGATTCAGAAAACTTTGGATCTCCATTATTCCAGGACTAGACAAAGAAAATGCAGTGCTTTGTTTTAAACATCTAATGAAGACGTTAAGTGACTTTTAAAATAATTGTAAGGGTTAAGAGACCCTGGTTCTTCCCAGTGTACATTTGGCCATCATTCCCACCAATTATACATTTTACACAGACTCTAACATTGCACCAATGTTAGTAGAACATAATTAGTTAGGGCCAGACACATCCTGTAAATAAAACCCCAGTAAACCCAATTATCTGAAACAAATAAGGGTGACAAATGCTCTGTCAAATCGATTTATAATGAAGAGGGTAATAATGAACTCTTCTAAATGAATTGATTAGATAATATGATACAATTTGAGATTCATTTACGACATGTTTACTGACAACATACCCTATTGGACTTAATGTAACTGGATTCAGCAAATAATTGTTAAACAATGGTATTTCCCCCTAAAATCTCAATTTAACTTAACGTTTTATATTGCTCATTTATAGGCTACATTTAAATTGAACTGCCTTTAGAATATGTTCTTTGTGTGTCTGTGTGCGTGTATACGTGTGTGCGTGTAATCTGTGTAGCGCGGGGGTGCTATTAGCAGGGGCGGGGCTTGGTGACGTCGCCGTGGACGCAGCCTCGCGCATGTGAATGCAGACAGCTGGGGATGGAGCAGAGCAGAGAGGGAGAAGCGCCGCCGCTCTCTCACATCGCCGTCAGACACCTCTGAAATAGCCCTTCGGTATCTGCGGACCTCCCCTGCGGCTTCTTTTTTCTCTCTCTCACCTTTTACACTATTTTCTCTTGTTGACATCTTCGCACCAGTCCAACTCCGCGTCCTCTGTCTCACGCGGCTCTTTGGACTGTCTGCCAGCAGGGAAAGCAGAGACAAAAAAAAAAAAACCCGTTAAAAACACTCTACATACACACCTTCCTGCCGGACTGCCCTGTCACCGCTACAATCAATATGGATGAAGACAACCACGGTAAGGCTGTGTTTTTATTATGTCCCCCACATTGTTCTCCTCTCCTCAGCCCGCGTGCAGGGGTGGATGCACGGCATGGATGTGTGTGTGTGTGAGTCAGGAGGAGATGCATGGAGGTATTTCAGAACCAGGATGTTGTGTTGTTGTTGTTGTTTTTTCTGCAGACCTGCCCAGAAAAACAACAACGGTAGGATGTCATGATTTAGGAGCTGGTATTAAAGGAGCATTTCTCATCAAAACAGTGCGACTCGGTCGGTTTTTCCGCAGGTGAGAAAGAGTCTCCTGTACAGAAACATGCCTAGAGACGCTGAAGTCATGGTTGAAACACATACACACCAAAAATAAACAGGCAATTATTTTTTTTTTTTTATCACGCATGCACCTTTTCCGTCTGTTTGATGTCTTGCTGTAAGGCTTTGAAGTTGCTCCCACTATCTCGTTGCGCTGGTTGAAGCCTCTAAACCGGTGGAAATTGATAAGATATCTGACTGGCAGCCTTCCATATGGAGGATTTTTACCAAAAATATTTAAAATGAAAAGAAATAGTCATATCGTGATACCACAGGAGATTAACACATTATGATTAGGTCGCTGCAGGAGCTGCAAAATATAGTAAATATAGCAAAAAAATCCCTTTGAATGCACTATTTGCTATAGAAAACATGAATATTAAGCGAAGAAATAAGGGACTGCGTTTAATGAGTTGCATACATAAGCAACACTATAGGTGGGGGTTAAGTACACTAAAGTCACATTGGGCTGTACCCAACAGTGAGTATTAAAACAGGCATAGAGGAGTAGTTGGTGCCATAGACCTGAATGTGTGGTGTTGTGATAAGTCAGAATGAATTGAGCCTGTGCAGCTGCATGTCTAACCAGGATATACTGCTCACATGGTCGGCTGCAGCCCGGAGTCCCATATCAGTTGTTATTATATGATATGTGTGCTGAAACACGCATGCAGGATGCTTCCGAGCAGATAATCCAAACCGCCTTGAGGGCTGAAGGCCTCAAAGGCGGTGTAGTGTAAACAAATGGCAATACGCTAATAACAGTTTGTCAGTTAAACTGTGAGAGATTAGCATGATCCAGGAGAGGCAAGAAATATCCATATCTGGGTCAAATGAAGAGCAAACTACCATGAAAGTAATTTAGCATATTCATGATCCAGGGGGGGGAGAACCCTTTTGTATTTTGGACACTTCACTAGCTGTACTAGAACACTTTGCATGAACAATATCAAATTTTGATATTTTGTTTAGTTTGTTTCAAAGGAGAGGTTTTCACCGTGGTCTAAATGTTGTTTCAGAGGCTTGTTGAAAGTAATAATATTCTGAAATCACAGTGTAGGATTTGGCCTGTGTATCCTCTTTGTGATTCAAACCGTGCCAGAGAGCATAAATGTCCCCTCAAAAAAAAAAAAAATCAGTTAATCACATGATCCGCCCGCCACAGATCAGTCAAAGAAAGAGATACCGGTCACTGAAACATGTGACAGGATGTCAGAGAGCACAGGCGCTCGCTGTCTGGTTGATCAAACTGGAAACATACGACACAAGCCCGGAGAGATTGTGTGCAGCCTGCGAGAGAGTTATTAAAATAACTTGCCATAAACGTGAAAGTAATTAAGAGTTCTCATTCGCTCACTCACACCCACGCTGCCTCTCGCTCTCTTGCACGCATCGCTTAACATTGTTCACATGCACACACCTTGATATAGTCTGGTATCACAGCATGAGCACTTAGAGATAAATCTGCCTCCACCAGTCACTTCCAGCAGCTGAAGTCACAGTTCCACCCACATCAAGAGCCAATTAATTCACTGGGTAATTTCTGAAATAAAAGAAATATAAAACGTACTATAATAACTTAATAGTTTTGGATCAGGATGTGTCAGATTTAGTAGCCTATCTGCTATTTCAATATGTCAGATACGTGTTTAATCAGCGTTTTAGTGAATCCCAACAAAATATCACGAGACAATGAATGAAACCTATCATGCCGAAGCCATATCGAGGGACCTTTCCGCTCGGTGCCTGTGAATCCATCCTGTGCAGCTCTGTGTGTGCCAACACATCTGCACTGCGTTTACAGTACGCATGCAAACTGTGCGACATATGTGCGAAGTTGGGGCTGTGATTTGTTGTGCACCAGTAAACCAGAGTGAACAGATGCCATGATACTCTTTAGGATTAATACATGTTATATGAACGGCTAAGGGGGGGGGCTGCATTTAGATGATCAGAGTCACTGATTAACCAGGGCCACAAACTGAGGAAGGGATGAGGAAGTTTCTGAAGTGAGAGGCCTTTTGCAGACTGAGCCTGTGTTTGCCGTAAGGGTCAGCATTGGTGGAATGCCGGTGGTGGAGACGGACCTGCACGCTTGTTTCTCAGCTAAACTTGCCCGCACAATGAATGACACTATAAACGGCGGCAGTGTGCGTTATTTTTGCGGTGCTCCGTCGTAGCATGGGATTCATTAGTGCATGTTTACAGCGCTCGCTAATCAGAGTCGGCGCTTCTCCGCTCCGTTAACATGCCACAGAGCAGACAGAGCCTCCTGGCCTCAAAATGGATGAAAATCGTCAACAGGCTTTGAAATTCCCAGTGTTTTTATTACTCACATGTCTATTTTTAGCGTCATCGTATAGCTGGATGGAGGAGTGGAAAAAACACAGACGCAGAAATTGGCTGGAAAGCGGTGCGCTGCACGTCTGGGTGGAGGCCACGGATTTTAACACTTGGCTCTCTTGTATGTTCTCTTCTTTATAGCAGCTTTGTTATGCTGCAGTCAAGGGATTAATATGGGCTGACTAAACGTCTGTTTCGGGAGTTTGGGGGTATTAAAACGCTGAAATTAATAGAACCTTTTAAAAATGCCTAAATAAAGACGCCTGTGACGACTGGAGCTCCTCAGCAAAACATGCCTTGTGTTTGTGGGTTCAGACGCCACAGAATGTGCTGAAATGTTTGTCAACGGGGCTTCCTTCACCATGTATCCTGTGTGAGCATGGTGATAACCCTGCTGTGTCAATCAACACTCTTCTGTCTATCTGACCGTGGGAAAAGTTGAATGGGAAAGGCCTTTTCCTTCAATTCTTCTGTTCTCTTTGGACCGAATGTGTGAATGTGCGCTGAAATAACAAATCGTATCTGACTGCAGCACTTGCTGTTTTGTCTGTCGGGGCCTTTTTAATGGTGCACACGCGGCAGTGTCTGTGTGCAGTATCACACCTCGGCTTTTGTGACTGAAAATATCTCCAGTAGAAAGAAAAACCCTGGCTTTCTTCTCTGCATTTTTTTTTTGTAATCTCCTCAAACTTACTGGACATGTGACTGTATGCAATTATGTCACATCACATTCACCCAGCAGGCATGAAACTCAAGCTAGGGTGGCTTTTTGGGGAAACCTGAATCAACACTCTGTATGTGTGATTTCTTGGCGCCTATAGTGCTGTAGTTCTGAGGGAGATTAGCTGGTAAGAAGGGGAAGTTGGTGTGATTAGGGCACGGCCTTTGTTGTGGCTGTAGGGTGAGTGTGTGGGAGGACATCAGAGAGTCACTAAACTTCGCCCAGGGAGTCTGGCTGGCTTATTGTAAAGTGGTCGGTGCTGAAGGGCTAGATAGCCGCAGAACAGAGTTCAGACATCTGTGTCTCTCTGCATCTACCTAACGTCTCCCTGGAGATGCACCGCATGTGGAATCTGCTTATAGGTAAAGTGCAGTACAGCTATTTTGGCAAAAGATTTTTTTGGGGGGGGTTTTATAGTCTTCCATGATAGTAAACTAAATATCTTCAGGTTTTGGACTGTTGATCAGACAAAACATGAAGACATCGCCGAGCGGTCTGTGAACTCGTGATGGGTATGTTTTTCTACTTCGTGCATTAGATTAAGCAAGAGAAAAAAATAATAATCACACATCCGTAATTAGTTGAAGCTGAAATCATCTTATTAAGAATGAAAAGTAAAGGCATCACAGAAACCATGTGTAATAAAGCTACAAATATGAGTTTTGCAGCATTTTACCCTCCATTATTAACGTAAACAAAGAGACCTGTCTATCTTTAGGGAACAGACTGTGACATTTCTAGCTGGTTACGCCAACGTTTGTTCCACAGTTGTCCCGACATCAGTAGATAAAGTGATAGTTCGACATTTTGGAAAATAAATATATTCGATTTTTGCCGACATCTAGACGTGAAGATCACTTTCATGTCAATGCGTTAAAAATGAAGCTCTAGTCAAGTGAGGACAGCTTAGCTTTCCATAAAGACTGGAAACAGAGGAAACAGTCTGGCTCCGTCCAAAGGTAACAAGAAGCTTGTTTGTTAACACTTCATATCTTGTTTGTTTAATTCATACAAAACCTGCCTGTGAAAAGGACATGTTGGGTGTTTGCAGGTGTTGTGTCACAGACTATTTCCTGGCGGATTTGATTCCCTTCCGACAGAGAAGTTTCCCCCTCCTGGTTTCCAGTCTTTGTGCTAAGCTAAGTTTATTTCCCAAACTGTCAAGTGTTTGACCAGAACACATACCACCAACACTGCATGGTGATATATAGGTGTATCTTAAGCTGTAAATCCTTTTTAAAAACCTTTGCTTTTATGTGAATTCCTTCCATACTTCACATCTGTTTTATTCACCTGGCTGCAGAAAGAATTCTCCCTTTGGGTATAAAAACATGGAGCTGGATTGAATTCATCACCCCAGTAGCCTGAAATGAATGTCGGCAATGTTTAAGGAAAAAACGCGTCTCTTATTGTGTGTCGACACAGATGCCAACAAAATGTGCTAAAGTGTACTCTTTACAATCTCTTTGGTTGACCCGGCAGGCTGGCTGTGTTGTTTCAAGGCTTACGGGGAGATTTGGAAAGAACAGAAATTCATCTTGACGGCCAAGATTACGGGTTTTGTGGTACAACATTAGAAGATTAAATATACAGTAAAGTATACCACATGCAACCAGACAAATACACAAACGCAGACAGTGCTGGCGCTGGGATTGAGCCGGAGCTTGTAACAAACTGCACGACTTAAGCGTTGAGCGAGAAGACTACATATGGACCTGATTAAGAGAGAGAGAGACTTGGGAGGCTTCCCGACATGTTCCCATCACCATGGCAGTGTGTGTGTGTGTGTGTGGGAGGGGAACACAAGACATTGTAAGGCAACATTTCGGCTGTTGTGATTAGAGGTATGCCTTTGCCTGGAGTTATTGCTCGGCGCTGTCGAGCGGGGGAAGCTCTTTAAGCGTGAGACGGAGAGCAGATGGGAGACAAAAGGAACGGCAAATTGAATGAGCGGGAGTCTGGGAGGAGAACACAGACAGACATTAACGGCGGCAGAGATGTACTGTGTGCGAGTAGTCCACACCTAATGTCAGTGGAAGGAGGGTAAAGAGAAAACCGGGTCCAGCTGACCATACAGACATGAGGGAGGGGTGTTCAGAGAGAGAGAGTCTGGAGGGTAGGCGTGTGTTTCTTGGCTTCTGGCTCAATAGAAATGGAGAACCACACCAACGCCCAGCTCGTTCTCACTTTAATAACATGCCCTGGCACTTTTTCATTTCATTTCCTGCTCTGTTTTTCATGATCAAGTGCATATATATTCCCTAATGTTCCATTTTAACTTGAGGCCAGAGCTGTCTTTGATCCAGCATGTAGCCATGGGACAGGTTGATATTAAACGTGATCCATCTATAAGGAACTGTAGGGAACTTAGAGCCAATACCAAGAGAGAACTTTGAGGGTGGTTTCTGTTGAAGCGATCAAAGGTCTGAATGGGATAAGGGTTGTCCGCCAGAGTCAGTGTTTTTGCGGGCAGGCGCACGAACGCCACAGGAACATCCTGGACCTCCAAGCCGACGCAGAGCTACTACGTCCCTGGTCAACTGAGCTGCACAACGAAAGGCTTGAAGTCTGTGCCAATCATCCGGGTTGACCCTCTCCCTGCTGGTGTCTGCACACCGTCGGCGTCGTCGGAGATATCGGAACGTATTCCCCCCTCATTCGAGGGCGTACAGAATGAAAAGCAGCCGTACGGATTTCAAAATTGCCTCCCGAGATAGATATCTTTTCACAATAACGGAGGTGAGCGTGTTCACATCAGATAAAGCATTCGTTCGTTCTGCTTCCTGCCAATCACCTGACACCCTGCAGGAAGCAACAGCAGTGTCTGTCAGGAAACCATCCCTCAAATATATGTCGCCTTTCAAAAATGACTATCGCATGCATGTCTTCCCTCCTTTGTTCTTCAGTGTGAATTTTGCAATAACAAAAGCGAGGGAATGCTCAAACAGTCGACAGCTACGCTAGCAGCTCTGCGACGTCGTTAGGTGCTTTGAGCTTAATGCAAAAGCCGGCAAGCTAACATGCTCATAATGGCAATGTTTAGCGTGTCGTTAATGTTTAGCGTGCTATCGTGCTAACATTTGCTAATTAACACGGAACAGCGACAGTTGTGATTGGAAGTAATGTGAACTAGATTCAGCACAGAGGCTTTACCTCTATGTAACACCAGTATTCAGACACCTTTTGTTGAATGTTGGATGTGCTCAACGTTAGAGAATATAAGAGAAATATACGAACATAGATTTTATAGACTAAACTTCTCCAGCTTCCCTCTAAAAATCTGCTGATCATCTGTTGCAGCGAGTGAACAGGGAGCCACTTGGACTGCTCTCAGCCTGTGAAAGCCCCTCATCTTGCCCGGACGCCAGAAGAAACAGCATCCATTTAATCCATTCTCAGGCCGATCAAATCGCCAGATTACGGTTACTTTGGCCGCCAGCATGTGGCAGTGGAAGACCCCCCCCTCGGCTTCGGCGTTCATCGAATCCAATGTTGACATAGTGCTGATGCCGAGCAGATGTGTGATATAAGGAGGCCGTCGTGTGCAGACCACCTCCTCTGCAACCACACACTCGCACAAATGCACTCGCAGCAGGAGGTCCCTGCCCAAAACTGCAGATTAACCGGAGCAATCAGCGTGAGGGCTCTTCAGCTCGCCGAGCCCCAGATTCTCCCCGCGACCCCAGATGTAGTTAAAAACTAGAAGCCATATTAGCTCCCCAAATCTCTCTTCTCACGCGACCGCCGAGACTGTTGTTCCTGAATTATTACTGGACAACACAGTGTACTAATGCATGATTTTAACGCAAAAAACACAACAAAGGAAGTTATAAGTTTAGTTTTTGTCACGCTGAAGTCTCAGTTTCACTTAGCACATCGCTATTGCTACGTGGCAGCAGGCTTTTTTTTTCCGCACATGCACGTGGACACCTGTGTGCTTGACCTGTCACCGTCTGCATCATGACCTCCTCACGTTAGCCTTTGTGCTAACGTCCCAGCATTCCTGCTTTGTGGCTCAGAGCCAAAGTGCCTCTGCAGACAGCTACGCCAGACCAATGTGCTGCTGCGTATCCTGTCACATCATTTCATCACTGAGGCAAAGTAGGTTACAGGCAGGGCCAGACAATGGCATGGTTGACGGCAACATCTGCGTGAATGCTGTTATACTGTACATCACACTTCCGCTCTGACGGACTCGCGTTGGGCTCACAGAGCGGCGGGGAGGGCGAATGTGTGGGATTAGCGCCAGCTGGTCTTAGTGCGTATGTGCTGATGTGCGGTTCTGTGCACGTGTCTGTCTGTCTCTTTCTGACCCAGGCTTTAACACAGAGCATGTCTTCGTCTACACTTACAGGGATTTGGGGTGGCTGGTTTCAGATTAGAGTCTGGATCCAAGAGCAACTTTCCCTTGCCTTCCTGTTTCCTTGCATGTGTCCCATTGTCCTGAAAGGCCAACCAGAGTAACAGGGTTGTCTTTTTTTTCTTCTTTTTTTGAAAGCTCATCCACTTTAAAAGACATTACCGCCGGTAAAGTCGCGAGTCTAAAGCCACGAGATCTCGACAAATCCCTCTCTCACTCACACGAGTCTGTGAAAACTGGGAGCGCGGCCAGTGTTAAGTGAGCGTGGGATTCTCTCTCTGAGCTCCATGTGCTCCGAGTACCTCGCCACTGGTATGAATACTTGAAAAGGCCTTTTAAATCTGATTTATTTGCCCTCTCTGTCCGTCCACTCTAACAAAGGGCTTAAGCATATTGATATGTGACCAAAATAAGCATGGTGGTAGTTCTGAAACTGAGGGTTGCTGCGGACTGGTGTGGGGGTTTGTGCGTGTCAAAGTATCCCTGCATTAGTTTAAATGCCATCAAAGCCTCTGGTTTCAGTGGGTGGCCGGGGACAGTTGTTGGTTTTGGGTGTGAAGAGCAGCAGGGGATTTACGCCTGAGAGTAGATTTTGAGGGATTTTGTTTTTAGGGGGGAAATTACCCCGAGCCTCTTGTTCCGTGGCACACGTGTTGGAGTTTAAACCCTTTGGACCCTCTCAACCCACCACTCCATGCGGTGGATTTCCATATAGCGGATTCATTTGATTTTAAGTCCAGTTTTCTCATGCACAAATTTAAATGAGCACCCTCACCAAATACAGCGATAGCCCACTATTGGACGATGCGACCCTCCCAAGGTCTATCGATCGCTACACAAAGCAATGACTCGCACCACAAACGATTTTAGTGGATTAACATTCAAGCGTGGCTGTGTTTGGTTTGAGCCGACGTGGAGGTAAAGACCAGCCTTCCCATGACCTCTCTTGCTGAAGACACTAAACGAATTTCCTGAATGAGTCATAGAGGGTCACAGGGGGAGGTGTGTCAATAATGTAATTGGTGGACCACCTCTGTAGAAGAGCTCCCCCCCCACCACTAAACAAGATTACTGGAACAGAAAGCCTAACACTGGTTTTATAGTCCTTTCTATTATCAAATGTGTGGTTTGAAAGACATGTATTACAATATATAACACAGTGAGAGAGACCTGGTTTTGAGGACAATAGCAGCGCTCTGCCGTTAATGGTGACAGGCTTTTATTAAAGGGAGCATCCTCTGCTTTTCATTAGATTTGTAATCAATCAAGATTGTAATCATGCACGCATACAGCCGGTAGAAATCTCCATTAGCTAATGCACGGCCTCGGGCAAATGGAAAACACGGAGCTTTCGTCTTCCTCTGAGCGACATATGTATACATACAAACATCCAGACAGATGGATATTCGACAAAGACCTAACCTGAAGCCTTAGCTGTTTGAAAGTAACAACCATATATATATGGTTGTAACCATATATATATATATATATATATATTAACAAATATTAACCTAAGGGTTAATATTTGGAGCAACAGTTCGACATTTTGGTAAATTACTCTTGCAGAGTTGCTAAGGCAACAATGCATCCTTCACCAACAGGTTGTGCTTTGTTTGAGATCTTTGGTTGGGCGAACGGACGGATGCAGAAAGCGCTCCTCAAGTAGAAGATTGAGGATTTGTGTAAAACAGCCTTGGAACTTTTTGAGAGCACTAATTGGCGTTGGAGCCACATTCAGAGCAGAACACAGTTGTATTGCATATAAGTGCTGTGAGGTAGCCGGAGGTGAGCAACGCTAATTAACATCTTTATTTTTCGTACTCGCAAGTCATTGTGCGTTTTTATCCCCCCGCTGTCGTGTCTGTTAAAAACATGTCCCTCAGCTGTTTACCTGACCCTCATCACGGTGCTTCAGGATTACATAACTGGGTTGTGAAGCACCTTTTTGTCTCAGTGTTAATGTGAATACTGTCTGTAACAATGCTAAGCTCCCCTGAACTCAACTCTTCAACAAGCTGTTGAATTAATAGTGGGCTGAATGCTTCCTCTTGAGCCCACTGACCTTGTTCTCATTAATTGGCGCGGTTTCCCGCCTGCAAGGGAAAATAACAAGTGATATATATATATATATATATATATATATATATATATATATATATATATATATATTTTTTTTTTTTGTATCTCTCCTGTAGCAACATGTAGAGGCACAAAGCTGTGATAGTAGACGTGCCATGTTCCCGTTGAGAGATTTGCGTTTTCTGCCTCTAAGCTGTCTTAATGAAGCGAGATCGCGCTTTGTGCCGGAGAGAGATTAAATAAAATGTGTGTGTGGCTGTGTGTGTGTGGGGGGAGAGTGAAAAAAAGAGAGAGAGGAGTGGGATGAAAAAAAATTAAAAATGAGGAACAAGATTGAGACGGGAAGACAAAGTGATGAAGAGGGGGAAGGAAACGTTTGAACAGAAAGCGAGTTATCCTCCCTTCTCTTTGCCCCAGAGCTGTGAAACCCTCACGGCCGGGGAATCGAGGTCGCCGGCCGTGTTAAATTAGCAAATTCACTTTTAATGACAGAAAACCTAATCTGGATTGGTTTTATTAATAGAATTCCCCCCTGAGCCAAGTGGAGGGGGGGATAATTAAGGGCCTTCTCTCTTTCTCTGGTTAATTAAGATATGTGCTGCTGCTGCTGAACAAGCCCAAACAGTCAATGCAGCAGCAGCAGCAGCCCCGTCACTCAACCGCATGAGGAGGATGCATTCTTTTTGATTGTCCATACTAGTCACTGGATTTGATTGACTTCTGTTTTCTGCAGTGGGCCGAGTGGGGCGCCGTGATGCGAGCCGGGTACATACGCGGGTTAAAGTCTGCTGTGTTTTCTCTCCATCACGTGTTTTCAGTTCCTGAGGATCTGTCTCTGGAGGAGAGGGACGAGCTGTCGAACATCCGACGCAGGAAGAGAGAGCTGCTCGACGATATTGAGGTGTGTGTGTGTGTTTGCATACATGAGTGTAATATACAGTATGTTCAGGATACATTTGAGCTTCGTCTCAGCAGCGCATTGGAGCTAGGTTGATCGTTTTGTTGTTCCTGATAATTGTCATGTGCTGTATTGACGGCAGATCATTTGAATGTGGAACTGGAAACCAAAATAGGAGCACAGTACTTGTCAGTCAGTTATTTCTGACCTGCAGGTCTATTTGCATGCTGTACATAATGCAAATAGACCTGCAGTACATCCTCTGCTTACTGTGCAGTACATCCTCTGCCTTTGCATGCCGTAACACTTTCTTTTTCCCAGTTTCAATTGAAAGAAAGAAACCAACCGTCTCACTCTTTTTCTCTCAGAGGCTGAAGTTTGAGATAGCGGAGGTCATGACGGAGATCGAGCAGCTGACCTGTGTGGGAGAAAGGTCAGTAACTGAAGTTGCAGTTTGTGCATGTTTGATGTTTACATCTCGTACGTATCAGTAACAGAGTACCGGTAGTTATCAAGCGTTCTCAGGCACTTGGTGGCTTGACAACACAGTGTGTTTAAATTCAACTTATTGAGACAAAAACTGAACACTATATATATATATATATATATATATATGATGTATTGCATTGCATTGCATTAGATTGTAGGTGTACCTTGTACATTCATTTAACTAGAAACATGATGACACCAGGGCCAAAGCAATAGTCTTTCCAATGTTCTTGTATTTTGGGTATATTTATATATTATTTATACATTTAGTTCAGTGATATTATCTGTGGATGTCGTTATTCTTTGAAGGCAGTAGTGTGCATTAATAGTCTAAAAGGCTGTTTTTGGATTTGCATGTAGGCTCATGAGACGTCAAAGGCAGTTGGATTACACGGGTGTAGGCTGGGAAGGACGTCATTTTATGTCATAGAAATATTAGGTTGCCATAGCTACCTGGTGTTTTTTTTATAGATCAAATATTGACTTATTGACGAGAAAGTGTCAAAGCAAACAGCTGCATGAAACAAATAACGGGAGTCAATGTACAGCATACCGTATGTGCCAGGTGTCTCTGTGCATATGTTTCTCCAGATTATGTGCACACACGTATGGGAACAGATGTGGCAGGAAATAAAGAATCACTGTTGGGACTTTAAATAAAGTATCTTGCTGTGTTTTGACATTCGGGTACTTGACAATCTGTTATTCTCAGTGTTGTTTTGGGTTAATACGGCGCCCGTAACGCTGATTAAATGCGTCTGTGTTCTAGTAAATCATCCCAGAGAAACAAGCAGATCGCCATGGGCAGGAAGAAGTTCAACATGGATCCAAAGAAGGTACCGTGTAACAGGCTCTCCGCTGTCTGAAGAGCGATCCATTCTCAGCACCTGACACTTTCCTTCATCCGTACTCAATTGAGACGATCAACCGTCCTGTTTTCTCATTTTCGCCTTCAGGGAATCCAGTTCCTGTTGGAGAACGACCTCCTCCAGCACACCCCTGAGGACATCTCCCAGTTCCTCTACAAAGGCGAGGGCCTCAACAAGACCGTCATCGGAGATTACTTGGGCGAGCGGTGAGACAAGAGCATCCGTCAGGCTGCAGGAGAAAGTCCTTCCATGAGATTTATGCTCCCCCTGTGATTAGAGAAAGACATTATGGTCTGGATTGATAGAGGGCACGATTGACCCCCTCCAACATGAATCTTTTGAGTCAGTGTGGGCGTCTTGTCGTTGTCCACCTATGTGGACTTATAACTGGTAATAAAAGGGCCATCCAGCTCCTCAGATCTCAGGCCAGACTGCTGGATGATGAAGAAGAAAGGAAGTCCTGCAGCCAGGGAGATATATGGTGTTATCTGAGAGTGAGATTAGATAGTAGAACATACTGTATGAGGCGTACAGGGCCAAAATACACTCAATAAAAAGACAGGAAAAGGGATCTGCAAGAGGGCATAGAGAGAGAGAGAGAGAGAGAGGAAGTATCGCATAAATGCAGCACTGTCTGAACTCTTTCTATGCAGGGAATCACATCGACTACTCTGTATTATCTTACCTCAGTACAGGTGCTGATTGTTCAGCGGAAGACAGTAGCAGAAGCAATGAAACACACACACACTCTCGCACACACATTGTGAATGAAGCTGAAAGTTGGGGATGGGGGATGGGGGATGGGGGGGGCCTCTGGGGACTCCTCTTGTTGGCAATAGGCTTTACTCATGGAGGATCATCAAAGAGGCCACCTACCCGGTGGAAATCACACTAAACACAGGCTGAGGGTTTGCGCTCAGTAATTATCACTAATTGAGCTTATGCAGGGAGCAGGAACCTATCATTACATGCTGAGTGGAGAGGGAGATGAAGAGAGGGGAAAACAGGAGGGAAGCACACACATGAAAAGGAGGAGAAAAATAGCTCGAAGGAGAATAGATGGATGTGGGTGATTGACTCCTAAATTACGCAACCAGACCTTTTTATTGTTCCTGTATAATTCAGCTTTGTTTGTTGCATACAATACACTCATTGCGAGACACATATTGTATCTATGCAATTTCATTTTTTTTACAAACAGCAGGCCACATTCCCATTTCTTTGTAATAAATGTACCAATAATACATTATATATAGCCCTCGTAGGACAGGATTCATTTCATTTGGCCAGTATAGGCTACAAGAAAACGAAAGCCCCAAAGTCATCGACCAAATCATTACAGTTATTGCGAAAAACAAGTTGGATGTTTGTTTCCCGTCAGCCAACGCTTTCTGTTCTTTTCTCAGCCTTTCCACAATGTCTTTCTAAAAAATACACCCAAAATTGCTCAGTCAGGAAATTCCCGGCTACTTTTGAACAATACACATCGCAAAGCCGATCCAGGATCAGGATCATGGCCCCTGATGTACAACAAACAAGATGTGAGAAGCTGTGACCGCAGCCTGAGAGCAGCTGTTGACTTTTCCTACTAAAGTCCCACCAATGGCCAAACAAACCTCTGACCAAAAGAGCCTGTGTGGGTTCGGGTTAAGCTGTTTTTCATCAGTCAAACGCACCATTTCCCCCCCCGTCCGGGTGGAGAAATACTCGGCATCAGCCAGCTGTTTAAATTGCTTCCAGACTGCACGCTCAGCGCCCGGTATGAATAAGTGCACATATATGACAGGAATGCTAAGAAACAGGAATCCAGGTTGAGAAATGCTTTCATGGAGGAAATATGTTTTTCCCCAGCATGTCTTCTGGGTTCACATTGTGTTGAGTTATCTTACATCTTCTCTGGATGCTCTTCCTGCTCTTTCAAATAAAAGGGATTGCTTAGAGATAGGATGATATTGTAAATCAGATTTTCTCATCTGTATTTTTTTTTTTTTCCCCCACCAGGGATGACTTCAACCTCAAGGTGCTGCATACTTTTGTGGAGCTGCACGAGTTTGCAGACCTCAACCTCGTCCAAGCACTACGGTCAGCGGAACGAAAAAGTCAGCTACGTCATGCGCACCCTGTGACTCCCTGTGGCATCACAAATGAAATCCCCTCCTCTCCCTCTCACTTGCAGCCAGTTCCTGTGGAGTTTCCGTTTGCCAGGTGAAGCCCAGAAGATCGACCGTATGATGGAGTCGTTTGCCTCGCGCTACTGCCAGTGCAACCCCGGAGTCTTCCAGTCCACAGGTCAGACACACAGCAGGCTGCTGCAGTGTAGACTAGTGGCGCCCAACCTTTTTATATCGACTCACAACCATGTCATGTTCCAAATGTCTCAATTTGGATTGATTTGGATGTTAATATAGTTATATAAGTCAATACTGTTGCAATATTTTTATTCATGCGATCTAACAATTAATGTTTAGGTCAGTTTGCTCAAGTTTCATTTTACTAGATGTTTAAGCAATTTATCCATTACTTTAAGAAAATCATTTATTGTAAGTTACCTGTAGAATTTTCCATTATTTGTCCATTACTTTAGCTATTCCATTGCCATTAATCTAGTTATCTATACTGGCTATTCAATGCATTACTTTTAGCTCACTGTTTAGACGTCTCTGGTTTCTTAGTTTGTAATCACTCTTAATTGCCACAGTGTTGATGTTACAGCTGACTCAGGGTAGATTTCTTCTATTTTTTTAAGCAAATCGTGACTTCAGATTATTTTTAATGAATTGAGCTAAACTTTCCACGTACACCTTGGAAACATCAAAAGTACCCACTGGGATACACAAGAGCAAAGTGGGAAATCCAATATGTTGGACAAAGGCAATGCACTGATAAGAGATTTAGCGTAACGTACTGCCCGACGGTTTAGGATGCATCGAGTGATGGCCTGTATTTTTTAATGCATTTCAATCATTAAGCCATAAGAGTTTCTGTAACTAAAGCTCGATGGGGATTAAGCAGATTACAGTAACTACAGATCACAGTTCGCTGCAGAAGATGAGTTCAGAGTAAACAACCAGCAACAAACAAGGGACATCCATTATTTAGGAAGACTGAATCAGGCTGAGTGATACATGGTCTTGTGATAAACAACTACAACAGTCAGTAAATAACTAAAGAGGTTTTAGAGCAACGTATTGTGTACGAGATGGTTGAGGGTGCATGCGGTCCCATGGAGGTAATACTAAATTCAAATGCGACTAAATAAGATGGAATAATATAGCGTGGTTGAGCCACACAGAAGGCCTTTTAGAGATATGGGGTTTTCTACAGACGGCGACAATGTGACAATCTCTGCGCATGCATGTAAGTGTGTGAGACAGTTGTGGGTTCAGGGCAGAACAGCAGCTTAGCTCCATGTATGAAGCAGCAACCAAACACTGAACTCATAAAACCATCAAATAAACCAGCGATCTTTGATCACCAATGGAATGAGAAATCTCTCTCTCTCTCTCTCTCTCTCTCTCTCTCTCTCTCTCTCTCTCTCTCTCTCTCTCTCTCTCTCTCTCTCTCTCTCTCTCTCTCTCTCTCTCTCTCTCTCTCTCTCTCTCTCTCTCTCTCTCTCTCTCTCTCTCTCTCTCTCTCTCTCTCTCTCTCTCTCTCTCTCTCTCTCTCTCTCTCTCTGTGTGTGTTTCATCATGCACATCGAGTGTTTCAATACACTGACATTCCTCTCACGGTTAGCAGCTGCTCTCGCCCCGTATTACACACTGTGTGCAAAGCTCCTCCTCTTTTTTTTTACAGAGAATTATGTTAGTGGGCAGACAATAGGCATCGCAGCACAGCCAGGACCAAAGTGTGTCAGTGAGAGGAGGCAGACGGAGAGGAATGAATGATTCATTTAAAGGCAGCCACTGGCCCGTGTGTGTGTGTCTGAACATTAACTCACAGTAGAGAGACTAAAGCCGTGCCTCCCCCCCTACTTTTGATCCCACTTCCACCTCTCTCTCTCTCTCTCTCTCTCTCTCTCTCTCTCTCTCTCTCTCTCTCTCTCTCTCTCTCTCTCTCTCTCTCTCTCTCTCTCTCTCTCTCTCTCTCTCTCTCTCTCTCTCTCTCTCTCAAATACAAATGCAGTACAGGAAAAGAATAGTCCACTCCGTCTATTCTCTGAGTCTTTGTCTGTTCCAGCCACTGAGAAAATTCCTTTTAAATGAATAAAAACTCAAAGTAAATCTACATTTAGAGGAATTAGGATTCACTTTCCAATCCCCTTAACTATCTATAATAGCAATATAAAAAAATGTGTACGGAGAAACAGAAATGAGGAACAAATATCACCATACGCTGATGACATCCTGTTATATGTGGAACCTGTAAGTGTAACACCACACTAAAGACAATATTAATGATCTGTTATGTATTTTTGATCTATCTGGTTCCCTTTTTGTTGCTCTCAGATACCTGCTACGTGCTGTCATTTGCCATCATCATGCTGAACACCAGCCTCCATAACCCCAACGTCAGAGACAAGCCCCCCGTGGAACGCTTCATCTCCATGAACAGAGGCATCAACGAAGGAGGGGATCTGCCAGAGGAGCTTCTCAGGGTGAGGATTTGTTTCTCCGTCCAATGACCGGTCTCTGCGAGCGCTTAGTCACGGCTGCTCCTTACAAGTGAGGCATTCCCCTTACTGTTCACCTTTTGGATTAATACTTTCCCCTTACCTCTCTGCAGAACCTTTACGACAGCATCAAAAACGAGCCCTTCAAAATCCCAGAAGATGACGGGAACGACCTGACGCACACGTTCTTCAACCCCGACAGAGAAGGCTGGCTCTTAAAGCTCGGTATGTGCATTTAGAGTCAAAAGAAGTAACCTTGATTGTGTTGATTTGATCATTTGTAAGCATACCCTCAACATCAGTTTTGCTGAGACATACCCTGGCGATGAGTGTCGTTTGTTTGTGTGTAACTTGTTTACGATGGGCTTTCAGGCGGCCATGTTGGAGGTTGACAGCTCTTGGGCGACAATGGCGGAAGATAGCATTTGTAATATTATGTTGAATTATTTCACTACAAGGGAACTGCCCAGATTTGCTCAAATTTTCGAGCTCAGTGAACTTTGATACACAAGTTTGCATCGTTACGCCAATCGTAAACCGTCTTGATATGTCAATAGTGGTGTCAGACCATCCAAGTACAGCCTCACTAAGCCACTAGCATGGCTGTAGACCTTTAGCTTGTTTTTAGCTGTGAGCCCTTTTTCGCGAATACGGGGAGAGGAAACAAATGTTTGCCCAGAAACTGCCCACCTTCATGATGGTGCTTGATAGGATTGCTAGGAGATCTGTGAAGGAACTGCAAAGTGTCTTTTCTTCCCTCGTCCTTCATCTCCTCTCCTCTTCGCTTCGTCTCGTATTGTCTCTCCTCTCACTTAAAGCATGCTCCTTTTTCTGATTACTGGCATTGTGATTTATGTGCTTGTTGTGTCTTTCAAAATCCTTCTGTTTTTATGTTCCACACTCCTTTTCTCTAACCTTTCACACTTTCACCTTTTGTTCTGTTCTCTCATCCTGTTCTGTGATGGCTGTCGCTTCTTAACTATCTGTATAAGGAGGTAGGTAACACTCCTTCCTCCATCCTCTCGGTTCATCGCAGAGCGCCCTCACACTGGCGTTGGCTGCCATTATCTCCTCAACACACCGGGCCCCTGAACATGCTAGCCGCCTCATTTAATTGCTGTTATGTATCAGAGCTGTTGTTGGGCTAATAAGAACGGCAGTGCGAGGTGATGGGTTATCTCATTCAAAGCCAAGGCGGGTTGGAGGTCAGCGATCTCTCTAATTCTGCACGAGGATCGGCTGCATTCCTCTCGTGGCTCTGGATGACGCAGAGGGCTCGTCTCAGATGGTGTGGACGCGAAAAACACAAGAATTCTCAGCATGAAAGATAACCGTCGACCTCATATAACCACAGTACACAGTCTCTTTATTACGAAAGGTTATGTAGTTATAAGCAAATCATTAGTCGTCAGGCAAGTTGGAAACCAATCCATATTAATTCAAGTTATTTAAACTCCTTATTTGGATTCAAAAATGGCTTTATTTACTGTATTCACTGTATTCACGGTGCATGCAAGTTTGACAATTACACTGGAGAATCCTGGGTGCTTTCACCTTCGTGTTCAATTCCATATTGGACAAGACAACTGATTGCATCTGAAGGAATAGTGCCAGCTTTTGTGAAATGTGCTTTAGCGCATTTCTGCTGAGAGTTGGAAGATAAGATTGATGCCACTGTCGTGTCTGCGCGTTCCCCTGTTTCCAATCCCTGTGACATGCTAAGCTAACCAAGCTGATGGCCGTAATGTTAGCTTCATATTTCATTTACAGGCGTGGCATCTCCCGGCAAGAAAGTGAAAAAAACGCAAATTACCCCTTAAAACATGAGCAAGTCAAACCCAAACTTCTGCAACGCTTTGATTTTTAACTCTCGCTTTGCATTGCTCCGACAAAAAATGACGTCTGCCTCTTCGTAGATCCCCCTGAAGCAAAAAACCAGCCAGAGTTCAGCTGAACAGGTCGCCTCGCGCTCTGTACCATTAGAGACGGCCCTGCGCGTCACACAGCTCCTGTGCCAGAACGCACGCGCTCGGCTTCGGTGGATGAACGCGCTGCTTGAGTCTGCGCTGTGGGAATGTGTAGCTGCCGCTGCGTGGCTGGTCATGCAGTGCAATAAAGGAGACCCTTGCCTATTGTCATTCTTCTCCCTCTGTTCCCACAGGCCTCAGCACCCCCCCCCCCCCCCCGCTCTTTCTCATTTGCTCTCTATCCCATCAGCTGCACTTGTCACATCGTTTTTCCCAGTTTTCCCCCCCATTAGTGAATTCCACGCTAATTTTAGCTCCATCAGCAGAGTCCATGCTTTATAAGAGACGCTTTTCTTTTCTTTTTCTTTTGTTGAACGAAGCACTCGGGTGGCCTGTCAGGCTGTTCAATATGATATATTGCTGCACTGCTATGAGGCTGTGAAGCTCCTTGAGCTCTCATTACACTTCATTATTATCCAGGACTGAGCCTGCTGCTTTATGCCTGAATCCATCATCATCATCACGTATGAACAGCATGTCTTAAAATAAAGTTGTTTAAACACATATTTAAAAAAAAAAAAAGGCCTCATATCAACTGAAGGGTCACAAAACAGCTCCGTTGGTCATGTGAGAAAACTGTCAAAGCTCAGCCAAGCTTGTATTCTGGGACAGAATAAAGAGACACCTTTTCCTGTCCTCCACACTCGTTTGAGCTGAAGTGAATGGAACAGGGAGATGTGATGTCACAGCATTATATCTGGACTTGTCTCTGACTGGCTTCTCTCAGCATGAAAACAGACAAACACGCCATCTAATCGACATTTAGATGAGATGAATGACCGGTATCGTGCGTGTTCTGCATGCAAGGACTTCAGATGCATCCAAACATAGAAGCTGTTGACCAAGTTACACTCGTGGGAAATATTTTTAATCCTGTTCAACAATTCAAATTATGAAATTGAGAGATGCAAGAGTTTTAACTCCCTGACACTTGTGCACATATACTCCCTCCCCGGAGCGTCCATAAACAAACAAGCGAGTGATGAATCAGCATGAGAGACGTGAAAACATGGGCGGAATGTCAGGTTTTCAGGATGAAGTTCAACAACTGGCTAAATGGGTTAAATAGCTCTCCAGACCGCCATATTGTCAGCGGCAAAATAAAATATTTTGTATGAACCCAACAATAGTCGACCGTATTTCAAATCCTCATTACATTTTAATGAGTTAAATGCAGCGAATGCATCTGAAAGTAAACATTTCTCATCAATAATACACGACAGATTTTTGATATTTCACTCTAGCTGGCAGTATATAGTGAAATGTGGGTCAAGCCAACGTTGCATATTGATTACATCAGTAACGGCTGCTTTGTGCTCATCCTGTTCAGTCAGCAAACATGTTATTATGGGGCACAATCTGCAGACTGCACATTGACATCAGACGCATTGTGGTTTTTTTGGATTACATAGGTAAATTGCATCACTGATGATGTAATTAACAGAAAATCCAATAATCCCAATAATCTTCTTTCAACTGATGCGGGAGGCAGATGGAGAGAACGTGTCTCTTATGTTTCACTTCTTGTATTTTCCAAATTCAAACGCTCTCTGCAACGATCATTACAGTTTTCTGCCTCGGCTTTTTAATATTTAAAGCCGGCTTTCCTCAAGTCAAGCTCATAAATCCGTCACTCTCATTGGTCAGACAAGTTGAGTGCACACCTGCTTTAGTTGTCACGTGTATGTGGTGTGTACCTGTCTGGGGCTTCTCCTGGAAGGTAGCGCTGTGTTGAACGAGCCCTGCTGAGCCCTCGGGCATCCGTCTCTTGAGACTGGGAGGGGGGGGGGGGTGCTGGGGGCCTCTGATTGAGCCTTAATAATGCAGAGAGCTGATGATCAGAACCAGATGTGGCACGTGGAGGTTAACCTCTACATGCACAAACACTGTCGCCTCTTAAGTTTGAACTCAAACATTACATTTTCTTCTCCGCAGGCGGCCGAGTGAAGACGTGGAAGAGACGGTGGTTCATTCTGACCGACAACTGCCTCTATTACTTTGAATACACGACAGTAAGTTGGCAGATTGAGGTTTTCCTATGTGCCAGAACGGACTCAATCTGGGTTCTTCTGTTGTTTACCAGAATGCATATTACACAAAAATTCATCTCTTTGCAGATTGCCCACAGGAAAAAAAAAACATTTGATTGGAGTGGATCTTAAAGGAACATGCGGAGAGTTAGATGAGTCGATTTATGGGGGGGGTTATGTGTTTCACTATTTCTCGGCCGGGAGTGGTGACTCCGGAGATTCCCCTGGTTGCCTGGCCAACTCACGATGACGACATGGAGAAGTCATTGCTCCCAGCCAGGAAATTGTGCAGCACTTAACCCTCCTTAAAACCAGAAATTCTTGATTTTACACGTTGGGTTTGGTCCTTTTTTGGGGTACATATCCAGGCTTTATGCTAGGTTAAGCTAACAAACGGCTGGCTGCTTTTTTCTGCAAGAAAGCAAAAATATCAACATATTAATTTCTCAATAAATATAGTTTAACATTTTTAAATATTAAATCAAATATTGGTGGTTTCGCTAACTGTGTGAAACAGCTAATGTGTAAATGAATATAATATAGTCAGGTTAAGTTAAATTGTAAGTAAAGTGAAAACATAAAGAATAAAGGCTACACATGTAATCTCACACACACACACACACACACACACACACACAGTTAAAGACAGAGGTCTTTTCCGTCCAGCTCTGCACTTTAACAAATGCAGCCCCTTTGACCTAAATGAACCTCACTCCAGCAATTGACACGAAGCATCATAGGAAACATCTGCAAAGTCTACGGTGCACATCTGGCACCGCTAAGCCGCAAGCCAAGTGCCTCCCCCAACCCGCTGCCTTGTCAACCCACGCTTCACCCCATTTCTGAGAGCACCCCCTTCCCCAAACACACACATGCACCCTCCGTGCACACACACACACACACACACACTGCAGTGGGGGTACACACACTCAAAAAAAAAAGCACACACACAGCCAGCTGTGAGCAGCCGTCCCAGGGCATTTCCTCCCCCTGCTGTGCCCCCTCATTAGTAAGAAGATGACAGGCAGGACACGAGGCTGTTCCTCAAGGCCCCCCCCCCTCACATCTGGCCCCGCAGACACAAAAGCAGTCGCTGGAGGATGGAAGATGGAGGATGTAGGGAGCATCGGGTTATGTTTCCCTCGGGCGCTGTCCCCTACGTGACCAGGATGAATAAAAACTTCAAGTGTGCTTTTATCACCACCTTGATTTTTACTTTGATGGCGGCAGGCTCATTATGTCGAGAGAATGGTTCAAATACTTCGGTGGAAACCAAAGGTGCTCCATGTAACGTAGAAAAATGTTACTCCATCAACTTTGTGACATTCGTATTTTTGCTCCTTGCTGGGGAAATAGTCTTTAATGTAATTTAAAAACACACTAGCAACAATGAAAACAGTGGTAGGACCAAGAGGCCGGATGTTTTTAACGATGGTTTCAGTCTGATTTGAGAATGATCTATTCTACGGGCACAATGAAGCAGAAGTCACAACGTTTCTTCAAAGACTCGAGTGTGTGATTTTATTTGGGCGGGATCCTTTCTTCATTATGTGTCGTTGCGCCCTGAATGTGTTGACGCTGAGTGTGTGTGTGTGTGTGTGTGTGTTTCCAGGATAAAGAGCCTCGTGGGATTATTCCTCTGGAGAACCTCAGCATCAGAGAGGTGGACGAGCCCCGGAAACCTGTAAGAACTCATTTCTAGACACTGCCTTGTCCCTCCTGAATCTGTCTCTCTTTTAAAGTTAAACTACATTTTCTCACGGATCGTATTTTCTCACCATGTATATCAACTGGTTGCCTCCGGTTTCCCCAGAACTGCTTCGAGCTCTTCAACCCCGGCCACAAAGGTCAGGTGATCAAGGCCTGCAAGACGGAGGCGGACGGGCGAGTTGTTGAGGGCAACCACGTGGTGTACAGGATATCGGCCCCCACGCCGGAGGAGAAGGAGGAGTGGATCAAATCCATCAAGTAAGAGACGCCGTGTTAGTGTGGATCCATTTACACGGAGAGGGCACTTAGC
>CM051708.1:15612284-15764019 GCA_028022725.1 Lycodopsis pacificus
TATGCGTGTGCCAACATTCAGTTAATGTTAAACTTCTCTGCTCCAGGTGAGGCTCGAACTCACAACCTCGGCATCACTCTGCTGAATACTGTCTTATAAGTACCGCGCGCTGACCGATTGCGCCACTGGAGCCTGAAAACCCACCGTCATCTGCCATAATGGAACCCTAGAAAGCATCAGGTCAACATCTGTTCAGGAAGCAGAGACAGCAGCTGGGAGTCTTCCACATGTCAGGACCTGCTGCCAGCAGGCGTTGCTGTTGCTGTGACTAACGCAGGAGGTGGCATCAGTTCGTCCCCAGTCATGGCAGCTGTTTTATTATATCGCCTTTTTGGTCGGTTACTGGTTGCCTAGTGTTGGGAGATAACAGCCATAGAGATGTCTGTACTGGTACTCGATGATCTCGTGGTGCTCAGAGCAGCAGAAAAATACATGTGAAAAATCAAATCACATGTCAAATCTCACCAGCAATGTCTCTTTTATTACAGATAACATGACCCGGTTAATCTAGATAATCTAGTTTAATGTAGGGACTCATTTTCCTCTACATAACTGCACCCACCCACCGTATCACAGCGCAGAAAGAAGCGTGCATCTCCTCATGGACGAGAGAAAAAAGGGTCTTTGGATCGTCTTTAGTAACCTGGTCATTATTTCTGTAAAGAGACATTGCTGTTGATTTGAGAATCACAAGCCTAGAGCCATTTAGTCCCGTTATATCGGAGAGAAGGCAGACATCTCTACGGCCGATATCTCCAACACAGATTGGTAAATAGCACTCCAGGTAAGAGGAAAAATATACTTTTGATTTTGGGCTGAACTGTCCCTTTAATCTCTGTTCGAACATTATAACATAATTTTAACTCTCATGCTGAAATGTCAAATTTAAGTCCTATTTAGAATGACTATACAACCATGTAAAATATGGAGGCACCGGTACCGTAATAGCGCGAACAGACACGCATCAAAATTCAAACAGTACACCTGAGCACTGATATGCCGTCGGACCGCGTCGCGTGTCGCTTCCCGGGCTCCGTAGTTTTACCCAACAGTAGTTTATTGAGAATAACTCTGTATACTGCGACAGACGTAGGACTGATAGTCACGATATTGCCATGAGCTGGTAAGTCCTGATAACTACACTGCTTCTTCGAATGGCTAAATGACTCAAACAAAAACAAAGACTACAGGCCCGGGCCTTCATGTAGCTGCTGTCTTAACCAGCATCAATTGTTTTTAACAGTATGATAGGCTGAACCTCAATGAGAACAGTGGTTACTCATGTCATTCGGTTTACAGAACAGGTGACTTTGTATTATTCAGGAGATTAGGACCCAACTGTTTCTCATGCATTGGGGAAAATGGTCTGTTGATAATGTTCCACTTACAGAGTCGGAGACAGGGTCCTTTTCAATAGGTTTATTCGTCATAACCGTCACTCTTATTTCCGAGTCTCTAGCGAACATTCGTCGAACTACTACAATGTGTTACACCACAACAACAACACTCCTTCCGGTTCCGGTCTAACCCCGCACTCACTAGCTCCCGACACAGAACCGGCAAACCCACTTTACAGGGTCGCTACAATATGAACAAAAGTTACAAATTTATTGTCTCTTAAAGAATAACTATAGAGCAGAACTTCATGTGAAGTATAACTTAAAGAAAAGACAAAGATCCCTATGTACAGTTATGCTCAGGAACATTACCATTCGCCCCAGAGAGATTTCATTTTAAATTTTTTTTGGTGTCTTATAAACCCATGAGGGTTGGGCGCGTTATGTGCATGACACCAAAATAAAGATATCAATCTATCTTTCTACTCTGCTGTAGCATTTGTAAGCACTGTGGACAGCAGTACCGCTATTAAACATGCACGTTGTGTGTCAAGAAGCGCTAGCAATGCTCTCATAACTGCGAATGTCACTTTGCACCTGCCTCTCTTCCATGACCTGAGGATTCAGTTCAAACAAAGACATGAGAAAAAAGGAAGCAGGCTCGTTGTGTATTGTGGTTGCCCACTAGATGGCAACCCAGCACCAATAACTCTCAGGTTGGACACGACTGCTGCTGCTTGGGCGCATAAAGCTTGAGTTACTGCGACATTGCTGGCCATTTCTTTTGGGATCCGAGAGTCATTAATTCAAGCAGGAAGGTTTATTAGCGTGCAGAACTCTTGTCGGCGCTCCCTGTGCGCCGTGCCACAGCTCATTCTGCGCTTCTCTCCCTTTTTCTATTTGCGCACACGCACGCACACGCGCACGCACACGTGATTGCTCTGGCATTCATTAAGTCTCGTCTGTAATTGAGTCTAGATAAGTCGGTACTTATGCTGGAGAGGAGCTCTGAGAGCACAAACACAGACAATACTGATCTGCATGAAAGATACAACAGCAGAACTTGTGTTATTTGCACTTAGTGCTGCATAAAGTTGTCATTTATTCATTTTGTAATGTCTTCAAAAGGCCATACTTGCCCCATTCCTTCTACACCGGGAGGTCAGAGGTCAGACACACTCAAAATATTTAATAAGAATATAGTAATTAAAGAAACACTGCAGAGAGAGAGAGAGTGACCTTTGCTCATGGCCAGCCAGTGTTATCGATTGTCAAACCTATTTGACATTTTGCTCATGAGGTTATTTGAGGGCAGAGGGAATTTCTTTGCGGTGACCTTTTTTTTTTATGAAGTCTTGTCAATCGTGTGTGCTGAAGCCTGCGCTGACATTTTACTGACCGAGGTGACAAATCAAGAAGAGAAACGATTTTTTTTTCCAGGAAAAGTTTGACACATTGTGGGAAATACACTTATTGACTTTCTTTCGGAGAGTTCAATGAGAGGATCATCTGCTGCAACAGCCCAGTTTACCCCATCTATTTAAAGATTACCAGTTACTATGTAGGTTGAATGAGTATACTAGATTAGATAAACTGATATACTAGCTTTACATTATGAGTTTGAATGTCATCGATTTTGCAAAAGTGAACTGCAGCCACTGAGCCGTGGCCTGTAAGGGCCGGCGGGGGACGATGTGTTTGACTCGGTCCTGTAGAGTGTTGCCGGATCAGATTGACAGTTTCCAGCCCAATCACAACGTAAAACTAGTCTAAATCTAAAAAGCCTGAACCAGAAACATGTTAAAACTGTAAAACCATTACATGTGCAATATAAAACACCTCATGAGCATTATACAAAGCTTAATATCTGCACCAAATAACCAAAGATGAAACACTAGATGACAAAGCTATAGCAACAACTGAATACACAAATTGCCATGTCAACGATGACGATGACTTCAAAGAAGGTCCGCCCTTATCGCCAACAGCGATTAAATACAAGTTGTGTCAATCAAATATTCCTCAAATCAAATGAGTTGATAATGTGAGTTTGTGGACACAATGAAGTTATAAGAATGTTGTTTTCACGATGTTTGCAAACAATTTTTTATCTTTTAACAGTATATTCACATCATACCAGTAACATTACTACAGTTTCAATGTCTATATCTGTAGAATATGTCACAGACTTGAAAAAGTAAGTACTTTTATTTATTACTCAGCACTTCCTGTTTCCATTTCAAAATGAATGTTTTTTTCTGTGGACAGAATCCTTTCATTGGTTAACGTAAGGCTTTTATTTTGAAATATTTGTACAGTGTTATGGGAAACGAGTTGCACAGCTCCATGCATTATTGAAGTACCGGCTTTTAACTGATGATTATTATTATTATTATTTACAAAGTGAGCACACGCTTCCTAACCCTCTTCTGTATAAATAACATTGTGACACGCAAACTCTAGAAAGAAGGGCTGGCAGCAGCAGAGTTGTGGACACCAGACACATGTAAGCCCCTGCAGTTAAGCGAGGGCGCTGTCACGCGTTGCCCAGGCAGGCAGTGTGGCCCAGGTGTTACAAAAGCACTAATAGCAATTTTAGCATTTATTTTGGAGTTGTGTATCTGGCAACCTGATGAATGTAAGTCCAATATTCCCTCTCTGTAAGCTCTGTGTTTGGTCTCCACCAGCTCCAGACGGAAATGTCGTCCCGATCCGTTCCAGCTGCTCGATCCGTTACGCGCATTGTGCGGGACCGCCTACCCAGAATGCCTGGGGGTGGGGGGGAGACCCGCCCCTACTCTGCTCTACTCTGATTTCCAATATTGGCAATATTACAAAACAAAAGAGGGAAAAACGAAAATATTTTTGCTGAAAAAGTTCCAAGAGCAGTGAGAGTGAACCAAAACAGTAAACTTGCTACAATGCTCTGCACAGCTGAGAGAATCTGCACTCAGGTGATAATGCTCTGTGGGTTTTGTCACTTTGCCCCGACCCTTTCGCTTCGTCATTTGATATAGTGTCCCAATAGAAATATCACTCATAGCAGCGTTAAGCAAGATCTATATGTCATAGATTACACATACAGCGCTATGTGATCTAATATTCTCTGGCGCCCTCCTCTTTTCTTTGTCACCATAAAAGCTGCTGGAGCAGTTAATAGTGACAAATGAATGACCCTGCCAACATACAGACCCTGACATATCATCTCAGGACTTCTTATTCTGTCATCTACTGGGTGCTCGGCCTAATAGAGGCAGCACCCGAAGCCATTAGACCCCCTCCCCCCACTCACCGCCACCCCCATCCCCTGCAGCCTCCTCATAGGAAATTATCTCTCCCCTCCAATCCCACCTTCCACCCCCCTCCCACACACACACACACACACACACACACACTTGTCCCTTCTCCAATCTTATTCCATCCTGGCACGTCCTCCTCCTCCTGTCTGTGTCATGCCTCCCAATTGCCATCACTCATTCATCATTTGGTTTTTCCAATCCCCTTTCCACATCATCCCCCCCCCCCCGACTCTCCATCACAGCTGCTATAGAGATGTTAATGTGACATGAAGAGGATGGTATCTACGAGCCATTGAGCGGCATCAAACGAGACGCACTTAGATAGCCCACCGACCACCCCCTCGTCCTCGTTCTCCTCAGCTCATCCTTTAACAGATGGTTGTTGTTGTTTTTTTGGAGACGGTTAAACTCATGTTTCCCATGTCAATTGCAGGCAAACACTAAAGCAGAGAGGGGTTCTGCAAAAGGGTGGATCATGGTCGATGGGTGGATGGATGGATGGATGTAGCTGCTGTGGTGTCTGCAGGGAAAGGCGACCCTGAAATGGGACCCTGACAGCTGGCCAACAGGTGGCCGCTGACAGACCCTTCTCTCTTCATTGTGCCTGGAACAACCAAGACACACACACACACTAAATACACACACAAACTCCTCAGACTCAGCACCCAGGCCATCAGGTGAAGGAGGCCGACCCAAAGGGGGGAGGGGTGTTTGTGTGTAAAGGAGAGTGGGGGGGGGGCAGGCCTAGCATGCACCTGTCTGATGATGATCCCACCTATGGCAGAGTTGATGGAGAGTAATGTTATAGGCCCACTGAAACCACATGGCCCCATTCACCACCTGGACTGACACCGACTGCATGTGTGTGTGTGTGTCCATTGAAGTGTTTAAGGCATACTTATTTATTTCAGCTATTTAAGTAGTTGGTAAAACTTCTCACTGAATACTTTCACCATTTATTCTTCATATTCTGCACTCAAACGTCCATCATTCTTACAGGTTCAGATATTACTGACCCCAAAACATGGTTACATGGTGCGGATTATAAACAAAAAAATGCAACACAATAATGGAAGTTAAAACGATAGCAACCAAAGGGAATGAAGTGACGATACTTTTTGACTTATTCGGCTGCCATGACAGAATTTATTTTGACCTAATTGTCTGCGGGCCTTGTCTGACATTAAACAGCTATTATGGAGTTTGTCACACAGCAACACCAACATCAGGTTGCACGGAACTCTTTGGAGATTTGCGGCAACAGCGGGAGCGCCATGGGACAAGTCTTATACAGTACAGTACAGTGCAGACTTACTTCCTGAGCGCCCCCCTCCCTCCAAACAAACACATTTCTCTGTCATCTCCAGAGAACAATACTCTTCTTTCTTGCCATGTGTCCTCCAGCCGGCCCTAAAACCTGCTCTTATCCTTCAGTCACTGGCTCCCAGTCACTAATCACACACACACACACACACACACACACACACACACACACACACACACACACACACACACACAGGTGCACCTACACGCACACGACTCATTAGTGATCACTCTCACAATACTCTTCCTTCGATGTCCTCGCAGAACTCTCTGATGGTTAGTAATTCCCTCTTTCTCTCACTCCGTGCACGCAATTCCCCCCCCCCCCCCCCCCCCCCCCCCCCGTCTGTGGGTTATGTCTCGCTGGATTCATTTTATGGAATTGTTGTCTGATATTCACACAGAACACGTGTGACCCCGAAAGGACAGAGATGAGAACGTAAAAACAACAACAACAAAAAAACACAAGGAGACGAAAGCAAAAAAACACTGTCTCTCTGAGCAGGTGCCGCTAGTATGTTGAACTGAAATGCACTGACCAGTCACATGATGTGCAGAATATGGGCGTCCCTCAAGGATCAATGTAAGGCCCAAAGGTTGCCACAGCTGCCACAGCTTTCTCAGTCCAAATGGCCAGGTGGCGGACCGTGAGGAGATATTTGCTGAATTTGACTAAAGTGAATTGGATTAGAATAACTCAACTATATATATATAGTTATGATGGAATTCATACAACTGTCCATCAAAAAGACAGACAACGAGAGTCTATCGCAACCACTGGTTAGGCTCCCGATTATTTAGTCTATACACTAAACCACTAAAATGAACAATTCTGGATGAAAAGCCATTTCAATATCAGTATTGTAAATTACCCTTCAACCAATCGGCTACAGGGTCAGACGACGAGTTAGCCTCCGGGGCAATGGCCAATATTTGTGGGGTTCCGGTGTAGTCTGCACATGTCTGAGCCAGACTTCCTTTTCCAAGCACTGGTTATTGTTTACCTAGCAACTTGAGACACGAGACTAGAGAAGGGGCTGAATTATTTCACAAGTAGCCAGTACACAAGCTAATGAAAATTGTAATCTTCACCCAAAGTTTTGGCGATTTGCATGTTTTGACTCCAGTCAAGTCCACCTACATGTCTAACATAAGATAACATGTGACCCCACTTACACGTGTCGTTTTACAGTGTTAAGGGAAAGTAACTGAGCATTTCCAGTGCCGTCATTACAGCCGTCAGTGGAATGTGGCCCACATTGCGCTTCTCTTCTTATTCTTTATGAAACGCTCCGGTCCGTCCCTCTTCGTTTCGTTCTGTTCCAATTAGTTAGCAATGGGTCAATAGAGACGCATTGGCCTTGAGGAAGGAAGGGACCATTGTGTCCGGTGTAAGACAAGCAGGACTAATCATTGTACAAGGCAAGTCCAGGCCTGCCCGGACAAGAGGAGCGGCTGCTGGCTGTTTCCAGTCGGTCGAGATAGTGTGATGGGGCCGTTACGACTCAGCACAGGTGGATGAGAAGGACATGCACACTCAGTGAAGGTGAAATCACAATGACTGTGCAGTTGGTTGAACTTGAAACTAGAGTTGAGCGTTTTACTTCGCTTCTGCGTTTTTTGTTTCGATCTGCCCCAAATGCAAGTGCCATATGGGTAACGTAGCGCTCTGTTCATCTCATGTGACAGCTCATAGGTGGTGTCATGTTGTTGCACTTGGTTCACGAAGAAAAGTGACGGAAGTAGTTTCATGAAGGATGAAGAATAGAGCTTGAGAGAGAGACGTTCAAATGTATGCTCTATCTTCTCACCTGGCCAATTGCTGCATCAGATAGACAAAATACAAATCACATAAAACTCCATATTAATGCAGCATGACATACCTTCACGTCTCACAGCAGGACATTGGTGTTCCACTTCCCCGAGCATGGCTGAGGGACAACGTTTGCTGGTCAATCATCAGCGTTTTTCCGTAATAAGACAACCGGGAAACGGGATCAGATTACGGATATATTTGCTTCAATAATTATTAAGCAAATGAATGCAAAGCGAAAGCATTCATCCTGCATTTGTGTGCTGCTCACAATGCAAATCAACCTCAATTTCAGTTCTCCAAACATTTTAAAGATCTCATATCTCTTTGTCAGAGCCTCCTCTGTCCAAAATACAATTTGAACACCAAATCAATGTCTCATGTATATTCCTGGAAGGCGCCATAAGATGAGCCCGCACAAAACGCTCTTATCGTCGTTATCTTCAAAGCTCCATATGAAGTGCAATTTTCTTCCTGACTTTCAATTACTGAAACTTTCTTGAATATGCTGATGTTGATGGGCCACAGTATCGATTGGTCTCCTCTGTGAAGAAGCCATTTCACCGGGAGTTTAAAATTGATCGAACTTCAATCAGCCACTCGTCCGCCGATAAGTCGGGAATCAGTCTGAAGCATCTAACTCTAAAAACAGAACTCGGTTCGGGAGGAAAAGTCTTGCGTTTACTGTGTGAAACCAGTGGAAAATTCCACAAGTGACCCCCACGCCTCCAACAGATCGCTCCCTCTGCAACAGCTTCTGTCAATACGTTTAAAGGGATTAAGGTTAAATCAACAGCAAACGCTTTCCGCTCATTGGTTATCAGGCGACATCTGTAAACTCCACTTTAGTTTGTTGTTCAATCATTTTTCTTTATAGGAGTTCTACCTGTGTGAGGTAGATGGAACACACACACACACACTGCTACATACACAACCTGTACTAGTCATCTGTTTTATCTGTTTACTGTGGGTCACCTGCGTCAACAACGGTTGGATGCCGTTCTTCCTGGAGATAAGAAGCTCTCTCTTTGTTTCCTCATCTCTCTCTAAGTGGAGAGATTAAAGCACAGATTTTGCAACGGATGGATTCCAATAAGCGTGGCTGTGTCATATATCAGCGGTTGGGTCGTGCGTTTGTCCTCGTAAGAATCGCCGGTGAATATCCTCCTTTGCTTCTTGGCTCGGTGCTCCCATCATCTTTCACTTCTGACAGGCTTTGTGGCATCGCCGGGGCAAGCTTGGGCTTGCACAGCCAGCCCTCCCAAGGTCTGAGGCATGCACACACACACACACACACACACACACACAACCTCTCCTCCAATCACATCGAGGCCTTGTGAATGCCCCACAACTAAATAGCTGATTTTGGAGAGAACGCAACTCTTCAGATGAGGCCAATCATGTGTGGCTTCTGGTAAAGAGGCGACAATCGGCTGCTAACCCGTCTGACCTCCAGCCACCACCAAGGAGAGAGGGGGGGGGGGCGACGTTTTGTGGCGTTTTTTTTGTTTTTTTGTCCGCCCTAATTTGGCAATCATCAACACAAGACAGAATCCTCTCCAGAATCTGTGCAGCACGCCATAGCCCTGTATAGTCTACCAATACGTCTTCCCCCCCCCCTTTTATGACAAGCTCACATAGCATTGGTTATGTAGCTACCGTTAGCGACATTAAACATTTGAAAGGACCTGTAACACGGTTAAGCTTGTATTACACTCAGGAAGTGGAAGTTGATTCTAGTTAGCTTGGCATGCTGAAGTTAGCACTGACTCCCGCTAGATGGTACTTATCGACTTTGCTAATTCAACACCCGGGTTCGGGTCGTTCCTGTCGTTTGTCATGAAGTTTCACTTTCACTTCACAAACGTAGTATTTTAAAACCACGCCGCAATCTTTTTTCCTTAACCTAACTACCGGTAAGTGGTTTTGTTGCCTCAACCTTTTGTTTTTGTTTGAATTTTTAAAAAAACGTTAACCTCAAATTTACTGCGAGTGGGGAGTCATAGTTTGACACGCTGGGCTACCGAGTGCGTTAGAAAGTGGGTGCTGTCGCTGCAGAAAACATAAAACTAAAATGCCTTTTAAAAGTCCTTATTGAGACCACATAAGTAGAGAACACCAAAGATATGTAGAGTAGATGGATTTCTTCCACAGTTGGAGGAAAAATACAAACGGTACACGCTGGTACCAAGCACTCAGACCGCTATTACCATGTCTGGCCTTGAAACAATCTGGTGATCCACCATTTCCTTTATTCTTCCTCTCGAGTTAAACGCAGAACAATTTGTCCTTAACAGTTTTCCTGTTCATTCAAAGTGCAGGTCTATCCTATTGGGTACATAAAACCAGACCCCCTCCTCTATCACCCCTGACATAAACCCCAACAGCTCCACCATCCTGCCCTCCTTCCCCAGTAGTGTAGCCGGCAGACACAACAAGTGTGGTGTTGGCCGTTTACAGGGGGGCCTAAGCCGGTCCTGCCAGGCTCTTTATGGTCCGGGGTGGGTTGCAGCAGTGAATGGGCCCCTGCCAGTAGCCAGCGGTGGTCAGGGCTATACATGGGAGAGCGTCTCTGCAGGCACCTATTGTCATGGTAAACGTGGGGGGGGGGGGGTTGAATGGAAGAGGATGGGCAGGACACACACATAAAACAGAGGAAAACATGAGGAGGGGAGGGAGACGAGACAAACGCCCGACCACCTCAGAGATGGCACACACATGGGCTAGCAGAGAGGCCTTGTGCAAAGGTGAGGACGAGCAAATGTTGCTCGCGACCCGTGATAAGGACGCAGCAAGGTGTTATTACTAAGGAATAAGAACATTTTGAACGCCAACCAACCTAATGGGACAAACTACCTCTGTTGTTATTGCTGCTGCAAATGTTTTATATCAAATTATGAAAACTGATTACAAATTATACAAATATGAAATGGGGCATTATTGCCTCAGGAGTTGGAAAAGGTTTTACCAATAGAAGCAGGGATACATTTGCTATTTGATATTTGTTGGCTTATCAAACGCAATTCTGTGTTTTTATGCGGCAGAAAGCTGTTTCATTGATATTCAGGAAGCCTGTTATCTGTTTATTATTATATATTATCTATTTCAACCCTGCTTATGCAAATGCACTCAGGTCGTATTACACTTATGCAATATTTAGAAGGGTTGCACATCGGTTATTACTGTTATTGTTACCTATATACGAAATGTCAGATCTAGTTTTACTGAACAGCTTGTGAGGTGTAAAATTCACACGTAAACAAAGACAATAAATGCCTGTATTTGTTAACATTTCACTTCATCTGTTATTGACTTTGAAGATATTGTACACAGGCCTTTCCTTTATGTCACTTCCCCTTCAAAGTCCGTAAAGGAGGAGCAGGCTACTTTTTTGCCTTCTGCTAATAACTAAAAGAGTAGTCTCCTCCATCTATTCAGCATGCTAGTCTCAAGTCTAAAGCGTTGGACCATATTGGACCTTTCTGGAGACACAAGGGGAGCGTTTTGTCAGCTGCCTGGTCGGAGCAGGGAGGGCAGAGAAAGGGTTAAAAGGCTCCGGCTGCCTGATAATCCTCCTCCGTTAAAAGCCCTCCAGAAAGACTTCATGTGTGTGAGGTAATCAGTAAAAGATTCAAGTATGCCAGAGAGTGCGTAGACACACACACACACACACGAACACACACATAAACACACATTAGCACATACATACTGAATGGACAAAAAGGGAGGGAAAAGACTGAGTAGAGGAGGGAAGGAGAAGAGAATAAACACTCCTCCTCTCACTCTTTTTCTCTTTCTCTTTTTCCGCTCAGCCCCTTCCTCCTCACCTTCTCCCCCCTCCCTCCATGCTGTGTCAACACAATGTGACAAGAAATGTTCACGAGACTTCCCTCTCAATAAAGCAAACACACACCGATATGACCTTTTTCATTCTTCCCAGTCTTTTATTCTTCTTCTTCACTCCGAGACACAGCTCTCAAGTTGTAGTGTGGACACGGTAAAGGTGCAGTTTTAACGAAATACTTTGGTATGAACGGCAACTATCAGGCACCTCGATACACCACTGAACCGTAATTCTCCACTCCCGGCCTCAGACGGGCCAATCAGTCTCTGGCCAACGATCTTCAATTGCCCTGTGTGTCACAGCATCAAGCATTCAGAATTTGGCATTTAGGTGTTTAATTGACTGTCACCGATAATGGGATTGTGTTCATTCAACCAAGGTGCTACGAGGGGCGGCACAAAGCCTGTGAAACTGTCAGAGAGAGAGGGAGGGAGGGACTCCGCGGTCGAAAGAGACACACTGACCCTCGTTCTTAACATATTCCGTAGGTATCTAAGGAAGCAATTTAGGTTTTTGGTGAGTGGAAATGTTGAGGTGACACTTTAGGTGTAGTAGTTGTTATCGTTCCCATCTGTCCATATACAACAGCACTGTATGAGATCGAGGACAAAATCCACAGTCCTTGTTGGAATCAAAAATGCACTCTGAGGTTTAACCGAAGCATGGACGGTATGGAAGTTGTGGTGAAGGAATGGCCTGAGGAGAGGGACGTCGTGTACTTTTTTCTTTTGCTGCTGAAGAAGGTACAACTTAAAGGGGTCATTTTCTTCATCTCATCATTCATATTGTATTTCATTCATCCCTTGTTGCGTTTATTGTAAAAATAAAGTAAAAAAAGAATAAAAATAAAACGATCAAATAGTTGCACAACACATAAAGGGGTTGAAATGCAATGGAATCTTGACCAAAATCCCTTTACTGACAACTTATTATCATGTCTAAGCACAAACTTGGTGGCTTGAAATGTGAGACCCACAAGTATTGATTAAGGGATCACCGCATAATTGCATAATTACCAAATAGAAAGGATAAACAGTAAACACCAGGGATTCTTCATCCTGGCAACCTGGGTCTTCCTCAGACGATTGGTTGTTTTCCTCTGCTGATCTAGAACTAACCCTATTCTACTGTTGCAAATACCCATAAAACTGTAAATGTAATGCAAGTACAAGTTAAAGCAGTCGGTAGGTGTCAGACACTTGTTTGCGTTCCAGCATATTTTTTTTTCCCTCTTTCAGACTTAAGAGCCAGACAATGAAAGAGAAGAAGAAGAGAAGCCCTATTTAACTATTTTACTCCTGCAGGGAGGGCAGTTTACGCAGTTTATGCGTTCCTGGCCAATCTCTATTCAGGGCCGTCTGATGTGGGCAGACGTACGGTTTGCAGCATTCCTCTGTTTGTCTGCCGCTCCATTAAGGACATGTAGTCTGGCCATTATGCGCTTGCGTGTCTGGCTGGCATGGGCTGGGCAAAAGAGACGTGTGGGCAGAATGCTAACTCAGTCTGATTGTTCGGTGGTATCAAAGCAAGTGAAGGTGTGTGTGTGTGTGTGTGTGTGTGTGAGAGAGAGTGTGTGAAAGACTATAGCCACGTCTGAGGACAACCCAGGATCAAGATCGTGATGAGTTCTTTGAAGAAAAACGTCTTTAAAATTGCTGCGAAAGTGTTGCCGAGAGGCCTTGTTGCACCGCTGTGCTTGTCTCACTGTGGTTTGTTAGTCTACGTTTAATAGATAAAAGGAGCAAACACTAATGAGGCAATGACAAACAAATCCCTCTCGAGCTTTTCGGGAAGACGTGAAAGGACGATGTCAGTCGGTTAAACGAGAGAATCGTTTTCGGGGCGGAAAGAATGAAGAGAAAGAAGCTTAACGGAGGACATGCGGGGTTAAATGAGACAGACAATCACAAGTGACGCCGGGTACACAGTGATATGTCTGGAAAATGAGGTCTTTATTCTGGCTTTAAAGGAGTGCATCTCATCAATATGTACCCCACAACAAATATGCTCTTTAAATTGTGTTTTTTTTATACAGCTGTACTTCGTGTGATTGAAGGGGATTGTTTATATTATTTCGGAGATAATAAATGGCATGTACTAATTTACTTTCACTTTAAACATCCAATATGGAGATAGATCATATATGTAAATGCATTGAGGGTATTTCTCACCACTCGTGATCCCAAACGTTGGAGCCCTGCAGCGGTGCAGTACACTTACCTGGCGAAACGATATCCTGTCAGCAAACAAAGGGGAAACCTCTTCTGTCGAAGCTCAGATTCCTCCGTTACACCCCTTCTGTGCCTCCCTGTGATTAGGAACAGAGCACATCATGGGGGTGAGGGGCGTGAAATCATTTGTGGTTGTAATTATGGGCTCCCCCTCTCCAGAGTAATCATGAGCTATTAAAAACCACCCTCAGCTCAGCCCCCCCCAACAAAGCCTGTTAACATCTATGTTCCTCTGGGAGGCTGCGGGGAAGAGGCCAACTACCCGCAAACTGCAGTGGGCATGAAGGTGTGTGTGTGTGTGTGTGTGTGTGAGAGTGTGTGTTTTACGTATGAAGCCATTCTTTTTTGACTTGCCGTTTGACATACCGTTTTACAGAAGCTCTACTGTTGAGCTAAAACACGAAATACATTTTGAAACAAAATTGACCTCGTATACCATGTCATCTATACAATTCACGTTGCGTTCAATCTGGAAGCACTAGACAGACAGCTCTACATTAGAGGGTCTGATCAATTCAAATCATTCATTCCCTTCACAGATTATGACAAACTCACGACCGGCGCTAGGTGCGCGTAGCTAGGTGCAAGTGTTCGCGGCGCTTTGTCGTGAACGTCCGAATTTCTGTAACTTGCCGCTAGCACGATCACATGACTGTCACAAATAGTTCACTGATAAAAACACGATTTACACGTCTAAGGATTGGACAGAGAAGGCCAATTTGCTTTCAAATGCTTTGGAAACATGGTGGTCCGAAAAATCTTCATTTCAGTTTATATATATTTTGCAGCCAAATCAAATTCTTTACAGGATATTCAACCTGCGTCTCTTTGTAATTCCTGTAATACTTGACTTTTTTTCTTTACAGGGCTTGTACAAAAGCAAAAAAGTAGTCCATGAATATGAGATATGAGTTTACAGATAATTGTAATCCCTCCTCCTCACCGTGGAGGTTGGTTTATGGCGTTTTTGCCGGTTACACTTACAGTCTGTGGGCATATCTCTGCGTTACACTCGTTGTCTCTTTGATTATTCACAGTTCATTTTGTGTGTACGCCCTCTGGCGTATCGGAGAACAGAGTATAAACGCCGCCTGCGGAGGCAATCGCGAGTATTACTAAAGCTTGACTGATGTTGTGATATAAATGACTTAACTTACTATTTCAGGAAATGGAGCTTCAAATGAACGTGTCACAGAGAACAGAAAGCTAAGAGACTGTCATTGTAAAATGATGACTTATTAAAACATCTCACCTTCTTATTACAGCAACTATACTGTGAATCCTTGACCTAAGGCCAATAGTACATCGCTAATCCTTTTGTAAAATGTGTTTAACAATCCAAAATCTTTAACAAAATGTAGAAACTAAGATGATTCAAAGTCATTCTCTGATATTATACGTGGATGCATCAGTTTTTGAAGCACACAGGGTATCTAATTTCAGAGCGGCATCCTTTGTTTCCTCCAATGAAATACAGAAAACATTTCATCTCACATTTACCTCGTTAATATTTCCCATGATGAGCCTCAGTGTTAGTGGTGTCCCAGCTGTCTCCTTCAGCAGAAGAATAAACAAGCTGAGAGCTCTCTGCAGCCGCAGACACACAGACCGCCGTGGCCTGTTGCTCTCGCCGCCACTAATTGACCATCGGCCAAAGGACAAACCTCAGCCCCCTCCCCCGCTCTCTCCCTCTCTCCCTCTCATCCTCTCATCCTCTCATCCTCTCATCCTCTCCTTGTGCATGTCTCCCCTCACCGCTGCCTTCCTCATCTTCTATACATCGCTCTCTTTCATTCGCTTTCTCTGAACGTGTCAGTCTCTATCTTCCTTCCCCTCCCCTTTGTTTCTCTTCTTTCATTTCATCTTCTCCTCTCATCTTTTTTTTCCGCTGTCCCCCCCCCCCTCTGTCTGCCAGAGCTGTCTGCAGCCTTGCATAATTAGCTGGACTGAGCTTTCCGTGGGTCTGGTCCAAGTCTAGCTCAGGCTCAACCCGGCTCATTACAGAGAATACCCCCGTCTGTCCTGCCTCCTCCTCCTCCTCCTCTGCCTCTCTTTACTCTCGGGGCCTACATGGGGTGAGCGTGTCGATTCAGATGGGAAAAAAAGACACAAGCAGGTGTCTCTGGGATCAAAGACACGGAGACATTGTATGAGCCCACTAGAACTCACCACCCCTTCAGATGTCTGTCATATGTCAGCCCTGTCTCTTAAAAATTACGATCCTGTACAACGGAGCTGCACTGTGCGTTACATTTCGAGACATTTCGTTTGCTTTTGACTTATCACAAACAAGTTCCACACTCAGATGTTGGTGCATTGTTAGCTGCTCTGTCCTGATTTGGATACCTTGACGCTCCAATAAACGGCCAATTTCAGTCTTTCAGTTTTAGTCAAATCTACAAATAAGAAATTTGAATCCAAACCTTTTTGTCCTATATATGTCAAAACTACATTTTCATTGAATTACTTGAAGTCTCTGGTGACTCAACACTTTCTATAACAGCCTACAACTAAGAACGCACCTCAGCACTGAGCGCCAAGGCCAGTGAATGTAACCAAGGACAGAACCAGACAATTATTTTTCTGTAATTTCTGCTCTTGGACGTTTTTCTCCAAAGTGTCTAACCATGCGTTGAAGGCTTTGATACAGACTGAGAAACAACTACCGTGTCTTTTTCACGGCTTCACGGTGGACTGTGTGTGACTTCTGTGTCATGTTAAGTAGGCCGTCCAGCACAATTGGAACCTCTCTTCATTCACACTTGCTCACCCCTGACTGTTGGCATGTCGCTTTCAAGTCAGGCGTCAACTATGGTCATACGCAGGGTTTCATTTCATCTTAATCTTTCATCTCAAAATGTGTGTTTTACACTAATATGTTTCTCCAATAATACTTTAATGTTACACTATATACCCTGTCAAGTTGTTGAGTGCGGATTTTGATGTCACCACAAGATCATCCACTTCACCATGTCAACACAAACACACACACAAAGACGCACACGAGCAATGGCCGCGATCAGACGAGCAGGTCGGTAATCTTGGTATCTTTGCTGCACCAAAGTCAATTTATTGTAACGCAGAAAATGCCGAGTTCCGGACCTCGTGACCTCATCAGGGGGCGACTCCTCTGTTTTTGCAAAAAGAAGTCAGATTGAATGGAAGTTTACGAGAAAATGACCCTACTACTAGCTTGATTTATTACCACATAAGCATTGTAAACATGAGTTTATGGTCACAATCGCGAGTTTCAAGTCTTCTTCAATACAACATGCAGTTCATTTAGTAAATGATGGTCCATTTAGAGTAAAATAGGCGATAAAGCAGGGTATGCTTTAGGGCGGGGCTACCTTGTGATTGACAGGTCGCTACCACCACGTTGTTCGGTCTGTGAGTTCTTCGTCCTAGAACTTGAACCCTTTCACAGTGTGTTTTCAGTCCATGAAAGTTAATTGTAAACATTTTCAGCGCTTAGCTCCACCCTTTGGTGTCACTCCTGGTTGCAAAAAAAACGAATTGGTGACGCTCAAAATGCCCGAACTCGTCATGCAAATTTGTCACGCAAACTCACTGTGAATTTTGATTACATTTTGATGAGCAATGCAATTCAGATGGTGAAAAGTACAATGATTGGCTCAAGGGTTCACTACAGTGTCAGGTGACACCAAGGTTACATTTGGTTGGGCCACTAATTGGCCATGAAGGGCACGCTGCACCATTTGGGACAACTTGTTTATTCTCACCTGGTTTTTTATCTCCAGTTATTCTGGTATTGATGACTGTGGACATTCTCTTAGATCTCTGACACACAATAAATTCCATTGTGTGGAATGCATAATTATATTTGCATGGTCTGTGTGTCGTCTCAAATCTTTTTAATATTATTATTAATAATTTTCTTACTTAACTAAAAATAACTTGAATTATACATCACCTAAGTCCCTCTGTGCTGTGTGCTTTATAATGTCATAATGCGAATGTCCTCACTGCCATCACCCCCTCTGCCCTCATTACCTTACTCCTACTGGCTCACTTTGCCCGTCTTCCCCTCTGTCAATTACCTCCTCTACGTCTCTCCTTTCCCCCGCTCTTATTTTTTCGGACTCGTTTACAACTCTGTCGTGGCTTCGCCTCACGGTGCTGCTTCTCTCTGTCATGTCCGTGCTGTTCTTTCTTCACCTCTTCCACCGTCTCTCTCTCTCTCTCTCTCTCTCTCTCTCTCTCTCTCTCTCTCTCTCTCCCCCCCGTTCTATTACCTTTTCCCAGCAGGGTTCTTGGATCGGTTCATTCTCCAGTGGCTAATTTGACTGTTCTACTTGCCAACCTAGCAGCGGGATCTCTTTGTGCGTGTGTGTGTGTGTGTGTGTGTGTGTGTGTGTGTGTGTGTGTGTGTGTGTGTGTGTGTGTGTGTGTGTGTGTGTGTGTGTGTGTTCGCACTGCACCTCTCCCCTGCCAGCTGCTGTTATACAACACTGGTTCTTGCCTCTACACACAAACACCTCACTTGCCAGCAAGTATGCACACACACACACAATGCACACACACACACACACACACACATACACACCCACACACACAAAATCACAGCCGTACTGTGGACCATGATGTTTTACATCACTATTCCAATCGTGCATTTGACCGTTTACATGGATGTGCGCAGGCTTCTTCTCCATCAGCAGCCGTGTGGAATGCAATAACACTCTAACGGACGATACTTTATGTTGTGTTTGTGATCCTATGGAGAAGGTGATGATCTGAGGGTTTAAACTCTATGTCTCCTCCTTCAGTGGCTCTCAACGTGGCAGACAGGCAGACAGGCGTGAACTTCAAGCAGAGCAGCGATTGGTTCCAGCTAGCAGAGTCTCATCAGCACATCAAGCGTGAGACCCTTAAGTGGCTCTGCAAAGAAAAGGGACACACACAAATGAAATGCACGTATCTACCAACACAAATCACATGCAAATTCGGAGATAACTGCTGAAGGCCACAGGCAGATGCATATGTCTAAACCAACAGACACATGCGCGCTGATAGCTATCATCGCGCTCTAATGGGACCGCACTGAACCCAGAGCAGCAGAGCACATGATGTGCTAACAGACTGATGTGCTAAGCACATATCATCCGCATAGAGTCACGCATACACAGATACACACTGCTCATAGGAGCCCGATGCCTCACCTGTCAGAGGCAGGTGTCGTCTCAGAGGACCCAATCAGTTTTAATTAACCCCTTGTGGTGGATGGGGGAGGGGTGTGGGGGCGAGAGGTAGAAAGACGGGAGTGCTAGATTAGAGGACAAGAAATGAGGAGGAGAAGTCTCTGCTCGTGGTCATTGCAGGAGACACGAGTGTGCGAGGGCGTGTTTGGCCAATTTTAGGGTAAAAAAAAAAAAATAAGGAAATGGGGGAGGGGGGGGTCATATTCTGAAGGAAAAAAACTAGAATTTTCAAGATTATAGTTGTAAATTTACGAGAGAAAACTTGTATGTCATCTGAGATAATAAAATCATGAATTTAGGGGGAAAAAACTGCAAAACCATAAGCCGCCATCTGAATTTTGTTGCACCTAGTAGTGGCCTGTGAGCGAGGTGAAGATCCTGAAAGATCCATGTGCACGGTTTCTTTCATGTTCTTTCTGTGTTCTCTTGTGAACATAAATAAATACTAAGATTGTAGACGTTACAGGAATGTGAGACGGAAAACTTCTATCCTTGACTACACAAAGCCGTGTGTTTTATTTCAAGCCCATCTTATACTTCTACTAATATACTATAAAACAACCGTTGAGAGGACGTTACTCTGAACACACCGCGTGACCGTATTACACTTGCTTTGAAGGAACCATGCTACTACACACAGTGTGAAGAGGAAACAAAACAGAAAAGGCACAGAACATAACTGCTTGTGGTGAATTATGTCGTCAGATTTTGGTGGGCAGAGGGATGTCTGGGATACCCTGCTCAGCCTGCTGCCCCTATGACCCAGCCCCAGATGAGCGGATGACGAGGGATGGATGAATGGATGTGCTTAGACTCCGAAATATAATATATTTTGCACTCAGCGTCTCACTTTACAGCAGTGCAATGTGTGTGTGTGTGTGTGTGTGTGTGTGTGTGTGTGCGTGCGCGTGTGAGTTGTGATGAGGCTGATCCACAACGGAGTTGTGTAAAAATCATCCTGTTTGCCATTCTTCTACATCCAAAATACGAAAATTGTTGTTTAGTCAGATGCTGAAATGTTCTTTGGCTTTGCTGCTCGATTTAGATACCGTCTTGTTTCTGACTTAAAATGTTAAAAACATTCAAACGTGACTGCGTTTGAATCTTAAACAAGCCTGACCACATAGACATGGTCATAGACAATCTGCCGTGTGTAAAGGTAGAGAATTAAGATAATTCAGCAGACAATTTATTGCATATCTCATTGTCAGAATCACGAGGGACAATTTTAAATCAAAACTGGTGCAAATTCATTTCACTTATCCATCTTCCTTTTCAAAAGCTATAGTGCCCATCACCCAGCATTCAACTCGACCGCTGGCAGTTCAGAGGTGAGGAGTGGGCTCGAGAGGTCTGGTAAGATCACTTCTTTCTCATCTATTTCTATTTCATTTTCAAACTTGTAGTCGTCAGTCCCAACCGACACTGTCTCAAAAATAAACTTCTGTAAACGGGCAAAGTTTCCCTTTAAAATACAAGTATGCCGAATAAAAGCACCTTGGTGGTTATTTTGTAGTTTATAAATCATCAAATGTAATCATACAATGTGCAATTATAGTGTAATTACATTTCGGTCTACAGATGGGTAAAGGAAAAACCTGAATAAATAAGTAGAGAGCCATAACAAATGCAGATGCTTCCACACCGTGCACAAATTGTCACTGAATGCTTGGACGAGTATGAAAAGGATGTGAAACATATGCTACTGCGGTCACAAACCTCATCCCAATGAAACATCAAGAGATCCTGCATCAGCGTGTTAGTGCTCCACCACCATCATCAAAACTCTCCACCCAGTCTCACAGCACTTTGTGAAATAGTCACGAGATTGAAATCTAGTGACATCAATTTTACATTTATTTCGTGGCATAATGTCGTCCCAACTGACTGAAAGAAATTGGCACGAAATTCTTCTAATTGAAATACATCGGTTTGAAAGTAGTGCTGAGTTACAAAAGCGAAAAATACACAAATCAATAGCTAAAAAAATGTACTTCAACACAGTCTCACAAACCGCCATGAGACTGTGTTGCAACTGTGCCGGCAGCCTGTTGTTGGCACACTTCTCATTGGTTTCCTTTAATCCGTCACCTCGTGTGCATCTTCCCTGATCAGTGAAGAGAACACAAAGGCGTAGGGAGTCCGACATTGGCACAAAGGCGGCCACTGTTTGTGTTGTGTCACACACACGCACCCTCACCAACACACCGACCTGGCATTCATTATTGAAGGAGGCGGTTAGCGCGACTAAGGCCCGGTAGATAGGGTATCGCTCCGCAGTCATCCTTATGTAATCAGAGGTCATTTCCTGAGAAGGCCGGTATGAGGTAATGGCCAGTAAACAGACGCTGGTTAGTCACTGTTGAAGGAGCTGTTTACTGTGAAGACTGTGACCCTCGCGTCTCACGTCCACATCTTTTTTGAGATTTTTGCTATTGTCATATTGGATATTCCTTTGTCAAGCTCATGTACATAATTGCATGTTTGTGCTCCTTTTTATTTATGCGCATGTATCCTGTATATGTGTCTTTGTGTGTGTTTTGTCTGAGACCCCCTGCATGCTCCCGTGAAAGTGTGTGTGTGTGTGTGTGTGTGCTGTGTACAGCTCCCCCGGTGAGCCAAAAGCTCCACTGCTTCACAAAGCAAATCGCAGCTAATCAAATAAGAGCCCTCAGCAGCGCGCAGACATAGGGCGAAGAATGGGAGAACTGTGTGTGTGTGTGTGTGTGTGTGTGTGTGTGTGTGTGTGTGTGTGTGTGTCTGGAGGAAGGGGTGGTGGAGGCAGTCTAGTGGCTTGAAGAGGTCCTGGATAGCAGGCGGGGGTGGAAGGACACACACACACACACACACACACACTTGCACATCCTTGGACTGCTGTCAAAGACACACAAGCATGGATGGATGCACACACTCACGGACAGACATGCAGCAGATACATTCAGAGGCGTTCAACACATATCCAGCACCTTTTGTGTATGTCTTATCTCTGTCTCTTTGCCTCCATCCTTGTCTTTCTCGGCCTTTGTGGTGGAAATCGAACATTTTGATGGTGAAGTATTCAAGGACTTTTCACTCAATCCAAGGTCTGACTTTGAAGAGTGTGTTGATTTATTCCATCTTGTAAAGTAAATGCAATTCATGGCAAAACAGACAACTCATCTAGATCAGTGATTCATGCACCCAATGGGGTACTTCTGCAGTTGTGTCAGTAGTTAAATTACTTTGAAAAAAGAAATATGGTTTGACCAAAGAACATCCACATATTTGTTTGTGTGGAGGAAGGAAATTGCTGTGATGCTGATCTTTAGTAAATGTACTGTCTAAATAACCACTAAGATAACAGCTGGTAGACCTGCACAACTCCCACCAACCTGATTCAGCTGTAACACCTAAAAGCCACATGATGCCACTGAGATTGCATGGGATCTACTGAGAATGGAGAATGGAGGAAAAAGTAATGAACAAACAGTTGAAATTGTTAAATCAATTGTATGTATTGTAACAATATCCACTCTTATCTCAACATCCACTAAAGAATCAATTGAAATAGACATATTTGGGACATGGTGGGTGGTGCCGATGAAGGGGCACACCACTTGATGGAACTCTGACATGTAGACAGCACTATAGTTGGAATCCGTTGGTTCTAGACGACCAACGTGTCGAGACGGGACGACCCTAACGTTCAGCTGCCTCTGGACAAAAAGTTGCACATCAGTGGCTTGAACCATCAGGCAAGATTCTTTGCGACCCATGAATTCTGGAGCTTCAGCGATCCAACCAGGAGTGTTCTGGCCGGGAGTCAGGCAGAGAGCAGCAGGCCAGATCGAGGAGGTTGGCCCAGGCTTGTTGTCGGCTCTGCTCCTTGGCACAGAGATTGACGCTGTGCGAGTGGCCGAGCTCCAGCGCTGTCCTGGCTCGCTCTCTACACTCTCGTCCGCGCTCACTCTCCTGACACGCTGCCCTCTGGCTCGCCCTCTCATGTGTGGGCATGAGTGTGTGCAAGCGTTTTTTGACAGCGTGGGGGTTCGTGCAGTTGTATCTGTGTGCCTGAGTAATCTGTGACTGGCTTAATTCTGTGTGCACAATTGTCTCCATGCTAAGCTATGCTATGTGTGTGTGAGTGTGTGTGTGTGTGTGTGTGTGTGGCAGCTGTGTGCCCTCCTCCTGTCTGCCTGTGGGACAATCAGCTGCTCCCTGCGACCACAGAGACCGAAGGCACGGGACAAGAATGTCTTTCAGTGACCAACGGGTGGATGCCAAGATGCACACACACACGCGCACACACAAGCCAACCGAAGTCGCACACACACACACACACGCTGATACACACAGGTTGCTTTCTTATTCACACATGCAAATTCATTATGAATGTCATTTTATTTTTCAGGCGAATGTTACTGAGAATGGATATTCTTATTAAGGCCTGGTCAGGCTGGGATTTGGTGAACTTTGACATCGTCGACCAACAACAAGCGGTCTTGGCGGCTGGGAGGGGGAGCGATGCGATGTCAAAACAATTAGCTAGCTAACGCAGCTTGTTAGCCGTGTGGCCCTGTCCACTTTTATTGAACCCTTTGCTGTCAGAATAAAAACTGCTCTTAAAAAACGAACAGCTACAGACGGTTGACACGGGAGTCAATTGAACAAATAACTGACCGTTAGCTAGCTACTGTCTTATACGGCGACTTTGAGACAATTGTCTGCATGCACCGCTGCTTGTTTTTGAGTTTGAATCGTGTCTAAAGAGCCAAATTGAGCCAAATTATATATCTATATAAATATCTATATACCATATACCTTATAATAAAGTACTATACATGCAAATATCACATGTTATGTGTCAATAGAACATATGACAGCGTCTCCCCAGTGGAATTTCAGTTGACAACACCAACACGAAGCGGCAGTACACAGGAGGGGCCCGACGTTTACAGTCAGATGATCCCTATGCTTGACTGACTGAGCGATGCCATCGGAGGAGATGTGCAGAGTGCTCTGCAGTGGACACTGAGTGTGTTTTCCACAAGGTTGACCTAATAGGAGTTCCTTATCTTAACCAGCAGCAGCGCTGTCCCTGAGATGTAGTAATTGAAAGTCTACTCCGTGGGGTATACAAGAAAAATGTAAAGGTCAAGGCCCTCATGGGAAAGGCACTCTGAGTACTTAGGAGCGTAACAGATGTAATGGAAATTGTTTGTGGTGTTTTGGCCTCGGGCAGCGAATGCCTAATCCTGAGAGTATGTTCCACAAGTCACCGAACTGCAAGAGAAACAGGGCGAGAAGAAAACCGGCACAAAAAGAGAATGTTCAAGCCCTGAACACTCCTACGAGGGTGACTTTGGCCTTAAATCACCTCTATACGTATTCCTCATTGCCATCTGTGTGTGCAGTTGTGTTTGCACTCATTTGCACACCTGCATTTGTCTGCGCTACATGCCCCGGACAAATGAAATTAGCACATCAAAACAAAATCTAGAGGGTTCCTGTGTGGGTTGACGTGGCGTTGGCAAATTGGCGATCCAGTCTTCATTAGTCATCCCCGCGTTCGGAAGCATAAAGGCTCTCCTGGACAAAAAAACTCCACCAAGAAAGGCTTTTGTACGGTTAATGCGAGGAAACCTCGAGCTCTTGGAGTAATGATCCTGTCTTTATTTTATGTAAACATGGCCATGTGCACACTTTGACCAATTTCATTTTCAAGTAGGTAAAACCCCTAATCTCCGTAAATGAAAGGAGAAGAAAAAAACCCTCGCCATACTACAACTCCCTTTATTCTAGTCTACCATCCACAATTCCTTTCAAAGTGGAACAGGCGACCTAAATGGAAACCTCATTTGCATCTTATACATAAACAACAGCCTGTTGGAAAGACTATTTAGCTGTATTTCCTGTCTACGTCGCTCCTCTTGTGTCGCGCCAGTCTGGGGAGGCAATAATGTCCGGTCGGACCGCTGAACATCATCCCAGTGTTTTTCCCTTATCAATATGTGATGAGGGCCTGGAAACAAGAGATGGACGACAATTTCCCGCCAGTTAAGAAAAGGTGACGGTTAGTCCCGCTGAAGGTCCTTTCCTGACATGTGTGTGATTCTTTGCTTCGATTCATGAGGAAATTGCATTTATCAGTGTCATCCAACAGCTATTTGTACATGTAATCACCCACTCTCAGGGGCTCCTCAGGGGCTATGAAACGAGCTCAGGGCGCTTTCCCGCTGCCACTTTTGGCTTTGTGCCGCAATGGATCTAATTAGTGAGGGACCCCCATCATGTCTTCTATTCACCTTTCCCCTTAAAGAATAGCTCTGTGGCTATCCCCAATAAATGAAGAGTTGAACCCTCTGTCTATGTCACGCTGGGAGGGGCGCTTCTTTCGCAAAGCTGGTTGACCCCGTTCATGCTTGACTCTAATCAGGAGCAGTCCAGAGGGTGCCATGATGGCAATAAAACATGGAATACACCCTTCTTCTTGTCTCTTGCCCTCCTCTGTGCAACCCCTCCCGGGCTCACACACAAGCACACACATGATGCAGAGCCCCCCAGAGTGCTACCAGGGAGGAGGTTATAAACCATTATGAGCCAGGTTAGCCCTACAGTGACAGCCCAGCTTGTTCCTCCTCCTTTGAGCAGGTCCGCGTGCTGGGCAGTCCCGGCCTCTCATCCGCCGCACTGAATAGAACCACGGGGCTCTGGCTCCACAGAGATAGCGTTATCTGGGCCGCCACGGGGCTCAGATCGCAGCCGTGTACACACACGCTCAGCGGGCAGCGCACACATCGGCGTGAGTGCAGACAAAGAAGCCTGTGGACCAACACAAACAGTATGGGCATATAATGCAACCGCACACAAGCACATGTGCACGTGGTCACAGCCGAGCGGAGACAAATGTGAAAGTTCACACACACACACACACACACATTTTTGGATACAAAGGATGCCCCTTTAGCCTTCAACTTGAGCATTACAGTGACACAGTGACGCTTCTCCAACTTTCCTCACGTTTCCTCTGAAAGTAGAATTCAGCTCTTGGCCTTTAGCTGGTAGAAAAATGACCTGCAGCAACGATACCAGACGGGGCGATTCTCTCCACGCACGGTGGCTAATGGTCACACGTCTCGAGCCCTGAATCAGGCCGTGGTCCCTGCTGTTTTTAGGAATCCGAGTTATTCCAACTCATTCCTGGAGATCTCCACACATGACCTGTCGCCACTGGGAGCCCCGAGCCAGAGGGACGGGGATAAGCCGCATTTCTGCCCATTTTCCTCCAACAATTTCAATTAAAAAGAGATTTGAGGTGGAAAAGCACATTTTCATCCAGGGCACGCTACCAAAACCGTGGAAAAGGGGCGAGATGAGGTGTGGTGGTGAGTTTTGAGGGCATTTTCTAACAGCTATGAGACACGTCTTGTGATAGATGAAGCGTCAACATGTGGAGTGAGTGACAGAAAGCGTTACTTTTTCACCGCATTCATTTGAGTTTGACAGAAGTGTTGATCAGAGAGTTGTTTGTCCTCTCACTCAGCTTATTTGATTCTGAAGCACACGATCAAAACGTTTTATGTTATTTTTGGCTTTTATTCTCTGTATGTCCCTGATTTTTACAGTTATATCCAGCTTTTCATGTGACTTTGTGCTAAATTTAGCCATGCTAGCACTGTGGTACCTATGATATGGCAATATTGGTCTTGTGGATCCCCTGATTGTTCCTCAATCGACTAACTAAGATGGTGACATTACTCATTCTGAACATATTTAACTGTCACTGTGAGTCTGTTAGCATGCTACAGCCTCTCAACGCTGCTAGCGCGGCTGCAGATTCTTAGTCTGGTAACTTTTCTGTTCTCATACAGATTGTTGCATGTTGCATATATTTTAGATTTTTGTACAGAAATGTTTAGCGCTTTAGCGCTGTTGTGTGCTAGTGTGCTAACATGCGAGACATCAGGATGTTAGCATTGATGTTAGCATTTAGCTCAAAGCACCACTGTGCCAAAGAACAGCCTTCACTTTTTTTCACGTGTGAAGCCCAAATTTTCACAAAGGCCAAATTACTAACACTTATTTATTTTCTTACTTATGGCTGGCTTAAAACATCTAATTTTCAACCTTTTCCTCTTCAAATGTTACGCGCTTCCCTTGTACCAAAAGCCACCCAGACCTCATAAACCCATCAACGTGAGTGTATGTCTTAGACGCCATTACAACTATTGTTGTCCCAACAATGGTCACATAGTTGAATACACACTTCTCTAAAAGAGTTTCAACAATCAAAGCTCATGCTTGAGGTACAATTTGCTCTCTAATGTATCGGATTGCATTATATTGTAGTAAGCTTTTCTATCTACCTGTGTTTCAAATACCAAGCGAGTCCAGACTTTTCTGTGCTGATTCATGATAAACTCTGATAGACCTTTTATCTCTTGATTGCACACACACACACACACACACACACACACACACACAGAGCTCTATCTCAAACAATTGCCCTGACTACAGCTTTATGCTGCACCCCATCGTGTTTTAATCTCTGATATTTCACAATGACAAGCAAACGATATGTGTTTTTGTTATTGTTCTTTCTTTAATTGACACCATTTATTGCATCAAGGCATGATTGCATTTTTTAAACAGCTTAGAAAAGTACAAATGAAAATAGCATGGTAGGATTAAAGAGCTCGTATCAAACTTGATCAATATGATACAATAAGAAAATCTGGCCTTTAAGTGTTGAGTGTGTGTGTCTGCTCATCAGTCCCCTCAAAGCAACCCAGTTAATATATTCTCTAACACATTTTGAAATTCTGATTTGTGAAAACAAACCATACAAATAAAAAAGGACATACAGCAAAGTAATCAACAAATCCATCACCCAGTGACAGAGAACAGAACTGTCTTTTTTTCTTATTATTATTAATCAACACAGAAAACACCAATGAACTGCATATTCCTTATCAACAAATTTGGCGAAATATAATCAAGAAATGCCCAGTTTTGAATATAATTGGAAAGAAAAAACATTATATTGAAGCAAAAAAAACAAACAAAAACAAACTTGCCCACTTGACTTATTGCAGTGTTGAGTTCATGTTCAAAAACAAACTGATATGGACAATTACAGCATATGCATCACGTTCATTATGGTCAGTAAACTTTTAGAAAACGTCATTTTAATGTGATAAAAAATACTAAACATCCTGGAAATAATCGTCTTGCTTTCCTAAAACCGCTGCCTGTCAAAGTGCATAATGTTCGATTTTCATGACTGTCGAGAAGGCGGTCAGTTTTCCCGTCTGCTCCTCTCATAACTGTAGACAAATGGCAAATATTCCTGCCTAGCTTCATTCTATATACTTTAGTGAATATATATTAAATTGACTATATAACAAAGTCATAAATGACTGATTTCTAATCTTAACTATGAATTTAAAGTCTCCATCCTGCTCCGATAACTTGACGAATGGCTGATTTTGCTGCATGTTAGTTAAAAAAAAAGAAAAAAAGTTGAATGCTAATGTAGCAAAATAGAATCCTGCATGTCGTCTCAGTCCTGTAGTGACGGTGCTCATTTGTGGAGAGTGCTTTGAAGGAGGGCGGTTGGGTTATCTTCACTTTGCTTATGTCATCATTTAATCAAAATCCCCTCGAGTGATAAATAGCTGCGGTTCAGCACTCATTTGAACGCATCCTCTTATCACCAGCTGCCTGACATTTGAGCTGTTATAGTTCCAGAAAATCCAATTTAAAGGATAAATGTGTCCCGTTTTCTGCACGTAGTCTTGTCATTGTGCTTCCTTCTGAAGAAAACATTTGCTGCCTTTCATCCTGCAGAGTGCGATAATCCTCCGCAGTCCACGTGAGACTTTAATTTGCTTTATAAAAGTCTATCTGTTGTATTGTCAATATCTTTGTGCCTTGTTACAGCAGTGCTGTGTCATGTGTACGCACTGCTGTCAATCACCTGACAACCCTTAGGAAGACATGAGAGTCTATGCCAGGAAATAATCCCTCATCATTTTGTCCAACAAACTTCATAGTCAGATCAATGTCTTTCCTAAAGGGAGCCTCTGTTAACTGGGTTCATAGTTCAAGATAGGTTTGATACCATCACGTCTGTATTGTAAGAAAAGATAAATGGTAAGTGTTACAAAAAATGAATGACGGATGTGCTGCAGAATGACTGGAGGGAATGCAGAAGTATCCTTCTGGTGGTAATATTGGACCAGTAATCAGACATGTTCAGGTCATTGGGGGAAGATGATTAGGAGTCAATGAGGTTCGAGGGTCAAAGGTCACAGATAAGCCTCCACTCGTTCCCATGGCTGCATCTCTGTGAAGAAGCCCTCGCACAGGCCGAAGCCCTGATCCAGAGTAAGAGGAATCGCCTGCTCCTCCTCTTTGATCTCCTCCCAGGGCTGCAGCACCGCCTCCTCGGGCTGCTCCGGGAACAGAGCGGAGGGCTCGTCGAACTGCGGCAGGTGCTGGTGACTTTGGAGCAGCTGATCCTGGTCCAGCTGCTGCTGCTGCTGCGGCACATGGAGCTCTCCCATGTTGGCCGTGCAATCCATGGAAGCGACGCTCAACTCCATGTAACCGTAGGATTGGAGGTGGTTCAGGTGCTGGCTCTGACCCGTGACGTCCCCGCCGCCGCCGCACCACCTCCCCAGCCCCGCCCCCGAATGCTGCCTCCCCTGCATGGAAACCTCCATCTCGCATCCCAGGGAGCTCAGCGCCGTGTTGATGTCCAAATCCTCGAAGGTGCTACAGTTCCCGCTGAGAACGTCGTCGAACACTGACGCCAGGTCAAAGTCCCCCCGCAGGATGTCTGCTTTGTGGGCCTCTGTACCTAAAAGAGGCGACTCGGTCGCCCTCATCGCCTTGCCATTGTTCTTGGAGGGCGCCTGCTTCCGTTTCCCGCCAACCCCTTGGTAAGGGCAGCCATTTTGTGTGCTGTGGTAACCCTGAACCAGTTTGTGGGCGATGCTGCTGCTGTTGTTGTAGTTGTTGGCAGAAATCCTCCTGCGTTTGAAGATGCCATTGACGAACATGTCTGCATACTGTGGATCAATCTGCCAGAAGCCTCCCTTCCCTGGCTCGTCTTTCTGTCTGGGGACCTTCTTGAAACACTTGTTGAGGGACAGGTTGTGACGAATCGAGTTCTGTGACAAATACAAAATAAAAGAAAGTATGTTTAACATGAGCTCATTGGCTTTGAACACATTTGAGTTAGTGATGCAAAAACAGAATGTGTCAGTTTGTCTTTTTCAGGGAGATGAGAAGAGGGTGTATTGTTGTTGTTTGTATAGGAAAGCAAATGTACCTAATGAGGCTTTCTAGTAACAGGCAGCTCTGTGAATTTCAAACATGATCAGCTGTGCTTAGCTGCCATCTCTCTCAGGAGCCCTCATTAACACACACACACACACACACACACACGCACACACACACACACATTTAGAGTGCTTTCTCCACCCCATCATTCCCCCTTAGACAAAAACCCCGTATGAGTACTCTCGTGGAAGATGGAAATTTCTGAGACTCTTACATTAAGAAACACTTGTCATTTAAATCATCAAAGGCTGAAATTATACAATGTGTAATAGTGTGTAATTGAAAAAGAAAAGATCCATGCTGGAGGATTTAAATGATGCAACATCTGGTGTGTCTTGTTTCTCCACATTGATAAAAGAAAGGCCTTCTCTCATGTCCTGTAGCATAACGATGTGGTGTCTGATGGTGACACTGGCATCAATTGCTCAACCTTCTCTCCCTGCCTCGCCATTTACCTGACTCATCAATAATAGAAGGGGAGTTAGCCGGTCTCGGTTACCTGCCAGCTGGGCTCCGCATGTTTGTAGTAGCAGAAATTCTCCGTTATCCAGTTATAGATGGTAGACAGAGTCACTTTGGGCTGTTTGCTGGCCTGCATGGCCATGCAGATGAGAGAAGCGTAGGAATAGGGCGGTTTGACTTTAGGGTTGGTTTTGTAATCGACCTCCACGGGCGGGCTGGCCTGGATGGGGATCTGTGGGTAGTTGTTCCCTGGGTGCGCGCAATCGGTGAACCGCGGCGCCGCGGTGCAGTCGCTGCCGGAGGTAACGGGGCTCCCGAGGTACAGAGGCATCCCGGTGGCGGCGGTGTCCCCGGCCGGCGGGCTGGACGGAGAGTCGGAGCCGCCCCTGGGAAAGCCGAGCCGCTTCAGATACAGGTTCTGCTGGGAGAAATGACAGCCGGGTCCAGATCCGTTGGGTCGCTCCGGGTCCGCGTTGAGGATGGAGAAATTCTGGAGCCAGTGGAGGCTGGTGAGGCTGTCGTCCAGGGGAGTAGAGTCGGACCCGGTGACCTGATCCTCCGGATACACCGCCAGCCATTTCTCCTTAAACTTGTTGGCAATGTCGGGGCTTGTCAGAACCGGCATCCTGGCTTTGTGCGCGCGCTGAGCGATGGAGATGGCCAAAGGATCTTCAAATCGGCATTTAAAGTTTTGTTTTATCTTGAAGTCAGTGAAGTGAAAAAAAAGAAAAGAAAAACTGTTTTTAAAAAATCACTAAAAATCACAACGGATTAATTTATCTGGTCAAAATATCCATAAACAAACAACCGATTACATTGCCAAATGATGCGTAATATCCCTACCTACGGTGCAGTCTTTTGTGGGGGAAGACTCTGTGTGCACCTGTTGCAGTCCGTCCCTGCCTCTCCTCTCCAAGGACTCAGTGGCGCATCCAGTTTTTACGCAACAAGTGCAGCGGGGGGGGAGGGCGAGTAGCATCCAGCAGCAGCTCATGTGGAGGGAAGGGAAGAAAAGCGCCACTCAGAACAGATCCATGCCGTGTCAGGCGAACCGGACTGGTTACTCATCCAAACGCTCGGCTGTGCTTAAGTGTCTGTTGGGAGGTCAAGACGTGAGAATGTGTGGAGGAGGTTGTAAAATAAGTCGCTCATAAAGCCCGAGAGACTGCCCACCATCCCTTTAATCGCTCCAGGGGATTTCTGATTGGCTGGCTATCCTTGCTTCTCCAGGTTTCTCTCTCTCTCTCTTCCTCTACCCACCAACCAACCACACACACACACACATACACACACACACACACACACACACACACACACACACACACACACACAAGGGGGGGGGACTCAAATTAATGTTGAATGAGTGCTGCTTCGCTGCAGTAAGAACAGTTAGTTTTGCTGCCTTTTTAATCTTTGTCTTTGTCCCGGGCTGAAATGTGACCTCTGAGGCGCGCGTCACGCCCCCCCCCCCCCCGGCGCTGAAAAAGACGCGCCACAGGTCCCGCTTGGAGCGCTCTTTTTTTTTAACCTGCAAGGAAAACAGCCCACTTTAACTGATACGTGTGCATATACAATGCTTTACACTGTGGCTAATTATTGCTTCTTTGCAAACGTGAATAGGGAAATTGTTGATTGAACTGCAGTTGTGCGCAATTTAATGGCAATCTTCTTGTCCTGCAGCTATCAATCCAGATGTTTTAGTCATAAATGATATGGTATGTATAACTTTAATAAAGTTAAGTGGCTTATGATACAATGTTTTGGTCGCAGTATGCAACGTGAGAAAACGTGTCAGATCAGTGATGTTTTGCAAAATGTAAAACAGCAGAGCAGTTTTTCCAACTTAAAGCACAACAATTATGCAAAAGCCGAAGAAGAAAGAGGGGTGTCTCACGTTAAGCAGAGTTTGTGTCTAAGGTGTAATACATCAGGCATGATGCATCATACAGGCTATCACACAAGAATACTCATATCCATTATTCCTCATGAATTAAACAAGTGAGCCGAGCCTTTCATGGAGAACAACTGCTTCCCCAATGTATTGCAGTGAGCCCCATTGATCCTCTGATGTCTTTTTCCACACAGTGATCTTCTGAAAATATTTAATCGAGCCTGTCAAATATTTCTGCGACCTATCAGTGGGCCTTGTCAGCAACATAATTAAATTTGAGATTATTTAAGAGTAAAGGGGTTTGTCATACACAATAAAAATGCATTATTGATGTACACCAACTGCTGGTGTCACGTTCTACACAGGTTCAGGTAAAACAGATTGTAGGCCATCATTAATGCTGTGTGTGTGTGTGTGTGTGTGTGTGTGTGTGTGTGTGTGTGTGTGTGTGTGTGTGTGTGTGTGTGTGTGTGTGTGTGTGTGTGTGTGTGTGTGTGTGTGTGTGTGTGTGTGTGTGTGTGTGTAAGTGAATTATGAGGACGCACTGCCACCCAGTGGGTTATTACTGTGTTGCAACTTCACCAGCGTTCCAAACCACCAATGAAGGCACTGATTTACTGGCATAACCAATGTAATGGAGGCCTTGAGGTTGAGAAAGAATTCTTACATCTCATAGAAAGCACTGACTCTTTCAAATAAGGGTGCACATAAACAGGTCAGACATAAATTCACATAAGACGTGCACCGTGCAGTGGCCTGCATTCACTGTGGGCAATTTCACCGCATATGTCAAATCAAACCGTTCCATCATGTTCCTCATGTGTTCCTCTTCGTATTGGCTGAGAAAGGGAGGCAATTAACCATTTTGGGTGAACAAATGTTCCTTGTTATATTTGTGCTGTACCCTCCTCCAATTACATCCATGGGCCTCGGTGCCAAAACACAGTTACCAAACACAGTTGAGAAGTTATTTTCATCAGGCATCTGATTGAAAAGATGTGGATTTAAAGACCTTATATTGACCTGATCGTGGGGCATTCAACAGTCCCTGCTGTGTACACACTTGGGAATCACAAAGCTGCCATAGCCAACATGTAAGTCAAAGATTGCATACTGAAACAATCGTGGCCACTTAACAATTGATAGACGAAGAAAGACTTTACAGAAGTAATTGTACAAGAGCCGTGGCCCACGTACATTAATGATGCCTCTTCCTCCTAATGCCTGAGGTTATCTTCTACAACAGTATGCAGCGCCAGCCATCTCTCGTCCTCCATCAATCAGATTTCCTCAACACATCTGCCGAGTTTAAAGATTTGGAGTGCGGAGGCCGACGAGGGCTGGCATTCAGTGTATAGGGCACTGAGGATGGATGAGTGGCAAAAATCAACGCTGAAGCACTTGAAGGACTGATACTTCGTGCCAGCTGTTGCAACCCTTCAAGAAGGTTTGATTTTTAAAATGTCTCCAGGTTTGTTCAGGTTCTTGACAAAGGGGCTTGCTGGTGAGACGGGCAAATGTTTGAACAGCTGTTCTTATTGTTGCCAGGCTTCCTGCTGTCCTTCAGCTGTAACTAAGCACACATACAGTACGGCTACAGTTCCTCTAATGGGTTGGCAGAGGTCCGCTAAAGAGGGTTGTTACACCAGTAGGCTATGTATTTCTTGTTAATAGCACTGTTAACCTGTGCAGCGGTTTTAATTAAGAAAAGACAACAACAAATATTTGAGAAAGTCCTTTTATTTAATTCCTTTGGCCACAATACATTTTATGAGAATTGTGGAGGACCAACTGATGAACACAAGATACTTAAACATACTAGAGATTGGGAAAATAGCTGTGTTTTATGATCATACATACTCTTCATAAATGAACACCAGTGTAATGAGTGTCTAGGTTTTAAGGCTCTCCCAATGTGTTTTAAGATAAGATATGGCAAGTGCACATAAATGACACCAAGGGCCTGTTGGTAACATAAAACTGTTGATTGTTAACTAGAGTCAGCCCGTCAAAGGTCACACAACAATATAACTGGGAGACCTACAAGTCTGTAAATCCATGTATCACAGTGGATGTCAATGACCCCAGCTTCTCCCAGCGTTACGGTAAATGCTGTTTTTCCAGGTGCCTCCTTTCACCAGCAGATGTCACTATTTCAAATATTTTCCTCCATACCAAACCATAGCTGCTACAAGCATGTCATTGTAAAACAAATGTTTACAGTTTTGAGTTACCCACAATCCTGAGCGGTGTGTGTAGAGGACTCATTTTATGTGGGTAAAAATGCCTGCACTAAAACTGTTGCTCTAGAAGCCCAGATAAGTCCTTCACTGATCCACGCGAGTATGCTTGAATGGAAGAGCAGGGGATTTATTGTTTGGCCTGTAATAGTATTGTCCAACATAATAAGCCGAGAGGGTGTATTTGAAAAATTACATAATTTCAGTGTAACTCTATTGTTCATTCATCTTACTTTGTTTTAGTGACCACAAATAGCATTCCGCTCTTTTTTATTTGTTCTCATACCGACTCTCATTAAAATGAATAACTGGCCCTATTGTTTTTTAAAGATACATCATTATATGCTCATTCGTTTCAGTACTTTATATTAAGAGGGTGATAAGTCGTTAAAATGGCCTGCTGCCACCGCGACCCGAACACGGATAAGCAGAGGAAAACGGATGGATTCTCAAAACCATCCGGGCGAAGCAGGACTTTAAAGATAGCATTCTTCTGCTTTGCTGTAACTCTGTTTCAAACACCGTGTCACCAAACAGCCGACCTGCTGTAGTGTCTTTGAGCAAGCGTAAAGCGGAGAGGATGCTAAGCCTCACTCTGACGCTACAACAAAGGAGAACGGGGATGCAAAAAATGTTGTAACGCCGCTGCATGCCGGACTGATGTGTCCAGATAAGATGCGGCCCTGATGGGACACACACACACACACACACACACACACACACACACACACACACACACACACACACACACACACACACACACACACACACACACACACACACACACACACACACACACACACACACACACACACACACACACACACACACACGCACACACGGAAGCGGTATGAGAAGGGCGCAGAGCAGACACGAATGTCGGCTGTCCCCTAATTTATCTCCGAGCGATGTAATTGGCGATGGTGGATTTGTTTACCATATTTGGCAAGATAGTGACACAGCGCGCCTGGGAATTGGACGAGAGCGGCCGTCATTCACAAAAGGCAGCCTTCTCGGAGCTTTACAAACAAAGCGGGTGCTCACGGGAGTTGTAGTCCAAAACAAACCCTCTCTGAGATTACTCGAGGAGGGGATTTCCCTCCCCTGCGGTGATTGCAACGCCACGTATGTTCCACAATTTTAAATGTGCTCGCCGCGATCAACTCTTTTCGTTTACCGTATATTTTAAGTACGAAACAAACCCGCGGCAGGCCGTTAAAACACACGCCGACACGAGACCCCCTCCGTTTACAGCATACAAATCCCACCGGCGGTGCTCTCATCTGATTGGCCGCGCCGTGCTGTCAATCACGCAACGCTCCTGCCACTACCGCTCCTACAGTAAATATTTGTGTTTGCTCGACCGGCTGGAGGACTGAGGCAGAGAGACGGAATACAACTCGAGTGAAGAAAGAGAGGAAAACGGTCGAAAGTCTGTTTGTAAAGCCAGCCGCCGCGAGTAGGACACAGGCTTCGTCGAAAAATGGATGAACTCAAACATCAAGTCATGATTAACCAGTTCGTCCTGACGGCGGGTTGTGCGGCAGACCAAGCGAAGCAGCTTTTGCAAGCGGCACATTGGCAGTTTGAGGTAAAAAAAAAAAAAAAAGAAAGAAAGACAAATAGAAGTTAATATGCATTTAACGTCAAAGTCTGCGGGCTAACGTTAGCCACACGGCTAATGTTTATGTCTGACCGACCATTAGTTTATACTGGAGCTTCTCTGTCTGCCTCGCGACACTTTGTAGGCTGTTGAAATTCAACACAAAACAAAGCGTCAGTGTTAGCAATGTGTCCCCTTTTTCTTAGGGTGGCCAGAAGTCGGCCCACTTTCTAACCAGAACTTTTGCCGTATCTAAAGTAAGATGTGTGTAGCTTTATCCGGACTAAACCAGAGAGGGGGGGGGGGCAGTAAGGCAGTACATCGAGCACATCCAATTAGACTTTACTCTAGATTAAATACTATAATCCGACACATGACAGCAGTGTGCAGGCGAGGCCGGCGAGTGCGCTTATGCAATAAAGATGACCGTCGTGTTGTATCGACCAGCCCACAGACAGAGTGGAATTGTTTAGTCTGCGGTGTAGCCAATATAGATTTAGCTCGTACTGGTAGTACGTCTTCGCCGCGAGCTCCCTGTATTATTTAAAAATGTATATCAACACAGAAATAAGCGACGTTTGGACGAATTAATTGTGATTTTTAAATGCATTTATCTGAAACATAAAAACACCATAATGTCATTAATTGTCTTGTGTGTTTCATTGCAGACTGCCCTCAGTGTCTTTTTTCAAGAAACAAATATTCCATATGGCCATCATCATCAAATGGTGAGTGTGTGGAGGAGCGGGGGCGATAATAACATACGTTTGTAATGCTCTCTGTTGTTCTGTTTTATGTAACTGTTAAAGAACTGAACTTCAAGCTACGTCTTTAAGAGCTACCGTGTTGTTTTTTGGGTGGGATGGGGGAGGATAAACAGCCCTTATAGGCCAGGGGGGGATGATGTTGTGCTAACAATAACAAAGCACATGTCGGCCATGTTGTGAGCTTCCAGAAATAAACACACACAGGCATGCAGCAGCAGCAGCCACTTGAGTATGTATGCAAGAAATAAAGAAAGAGGGAGGGAGATAGATGTGGATATATTAAATCCCTAATTTGTCATTGTATCAACTGAGGTGCATAAAGGAAGGAAGCAAGGAAGGATGGGCCCCTCTGTTTCTGAGTAAAACAGAAAAAAGTCTCCTTCCAGGAAGAGGACAGCTGCGTCTCACAAATAGATCTTCGTGAAATTGCATTTTCCCTTGGGTTATTCGGCTGTTCTTCCCCTGATTTGGACACTGCCGGTATTCTTTTAGGGTCAGACAAAACAGAGCAGAGTAAACTGGATCGGGTCCGCACGAGACTCTGCACGTACACACTCGCAGGGGTTGAACGTTATGAAACACTCGCAGTATTTGGGCTTTTAGCAGCAGCAGCAGCAGCACACATTGGCAGCACACAGGCCTTTGTTTGCAGCTGCATGCATGGCAGCATCCAGCAACAGCTGCCCTCTGGAAGAGCCGGACAGAGATGCGTGGGGATATATTTTTTTGGACGAAGGATTCGCTAATTATTGCGTTGTGTGAGAGTTTGTGTCGATTTGTTGCCTTTTAGAGTTGTGCAATATCGGCAGAGGAAACTCTGTCTGAGCTGGATCATTGTCACAGTGGCTTCATTATAAGAAAGAAAGCCGGCCCTTCTTCTTCATCATCTGATCAGTAAATAACAGCATCTCGGTCCTCTTATTTAGCTCACGAGATGTCTCTTTAATTCAGAGAGGAAACAATCTGCCAGGAGCCGTTCTGTTCGGTGTGCCAAATGGGGCTGAGCTTGATTGCCGCAGACGCTGGATAATGAAAGTCAGAACGCAGAGCACCTACATGTGTTTTTATCCGTTATTGTCATAGACGTGTTCTTGCGTAATCGGGCGTTTCACGTTCCCTTTTCTTTTGCACACACCAGCAAGTGTGTCTGCATACTTACCATGCATGCATTTGTGTTTTGTGCACACACAATCACACACACACAGAGTGGGTGTTTAGGTGCATGTGTGTGAGTCACAACAGTCCTACAGCAGGGCAGCGTGTCCAACCTTCCTGCAGCTTATCGGGCCACAGTGTCCGTTGGTATCTAATCCACTTTGCTCTGGCTCTCGTTCTTTATCCGTCTCTTCAATTTTCGAGTAAACACGGACACCGTTCAGTTACATTTCTGTTGTGCGTGCGTCAACGTTTCGCGGTTGCAACACAAAACTGAACTCATCCTTGAGATTGCTGTTTTGGCGAGAAGCCTCGCCCCACCCCCGCTAGCCCCCGACAGATAGCCCCGTAGACGTGCAGTTCTTGGCAGCATCGCAGGTTAGGACGTCATGTAGATCACTTAGTTTATTGATACTGTTCAATGAGCTGGTTTATGCTATTGTTTTTGAGGCCCCGGCGATGCATGAAGCACCAAATCACTTTCCCGTCTTAACTGTGGCATCATGGGAGTTAAACTTGGACACAAAAGCACTGTTGTTTAAGAAACAGAGTTGTCCCTAAACAATGTCTGGTGGGGATCTGTCAGTAGGGTAGTGGTGAGCCTTGTCAGGTCTTGTTTACATGTGCTTTGCGAATGCATGATTTGTGCATCGTTTGTCAGAGGTTTATACCCTGTGTATATATCGAGCCGACTCATCGGTGAAGTCTTGTGTAAGACTGTGGAGGGCGGAGGATTTAGATAAAGCTCTTGTCATTATTATTTCCTTTCAGTTGCAATCCCAGAGCCAGGGGAGTGCCTGTGCTCTGGCACACGATGTCAAAGAGCTACACTCTCTGCACAGACACGCAGTCAACACTCTTGTTTGTTGTTGTCAACATCTGTGTACATAAAGTATGTCAGTGAGAGCCCTACAGTCACATGATGTATCGTTTAACAGATTGTACATTTACGTCTACTGTACGTTCCGGGATGGACACCTAACCTCAATACAACTTGCTTTGTGGTTGTTGTGCAACCCCTCCCCGTCTACTCCCAGTTTTCTCCTCCACACACACACACACACACACACACACACACACACACACACACACACACACACACACACACACACACACACACACACGCGCACACACACACACGCACACGCCCTGCTTTTACTAACACAGCAACCGCAACACATTCCTACAGGACGCAACGCTCTCACCGGCCCAAAATGGACCCTTTCACAGCAGAGGGTGCCGGTATGACTGAATAAACCAGGGCAGCCTCTCTCTTTCTGTAGTTTACACACTCTCACTCCTCTTGCCTTCCTTCCTAACTCTATTTCTGTTTAGTTTCCTGCTAGAGGATTCTATAATCATGCCCTGTGTCCTCATCATCTTGTGTTAGCATGAATCTCAAAGCAGTCAAACCCCGAGAACAGCATATCGGCGTTGTTCACTCACACGTGGAACACTTTGCGTGGCTTCTGGCTGTTTGATACGAATCCTCTCTTAGCACATATTATGCATATATTCTTGTGCGCCTGCCTTTCTTTTTGTTTTCACACATATTCTAGGAATAGCAATATACGACGTCAGAGGATTAACATAGCAGCAAACAACTAATTGCTACGGAAAAATATAATTTTGTGGAGGAATATCTATCTGAGCAGAAATCAAACCAATGAATTGATAATCAAAATAGTTGGCGATTAATTTAATATACGACAAATAATCAATTAATCACTGCAGCTGTAATAGACAAACCATTGGTCTTTTGTCAGCAAAACTATCTAAAATGTTTTCTTGTGTGCGAGAGAAAGATTTCCTGAGATAGAGATGCACATGAGCAACTTAAGGAAATACTGTTTTCAGTCATCATGCTTTTGTCATCAGTGTTACAGCTGCCTGTGAGTTGTTCACTGTCTGTCTATGAATGTCGACGAAAAGAAACACACACAATCCGTAACACCAATATCAGTGTTTCCGTGATTAATATCTCCCCCCCCCCCCCCCCCCCCCCCCGGGCCACGTACAGCCGCGATAAAGTGAATGAATCCTCATGTGATCACGCGGGAGGAAGTCGCCTCGCTGGACCATTTCCACTGCTGCCAGGAAACATGTGACCCCGTCATGTGACTAAGCAGGGGAACGACCGCACTAAACCATAAAGCCTGCTCCGCATGCTTGTCATTTCCGCTCGAGTTATGTCTGTTAATAATATATATATATATATATATATATATATATATATATATATATATATATATATATATATATATATATATATATATATATATAGTGAGGTCCTCTTGTGGCAGCCCTGCAGTAAAGTCAGGACTGTTGTGTTTTTGTTAAAGTATCTCAGGGTAATGAAAACAATCTCCTCTAGAAATATGACACATTCTCCTCTCACTGGAACAGTATGTCTACCTCATGTCCTCACTCTCATATGCTTTTATATTGATGTAAAAAAAGAAAACAAACGTATAGTTTTTGTCTTTGCTCCTTTCTTAGCACTTTCTTTCAAAGTCCTATTACACTACTAGCTTCTGTGGATCTGGCCTTCTCCTTCTTAATACTTAAATGAACACATTAGCTAAATATAAGCAGTAAGTAATCTTTAACTGCATCCATTTGAATAACTCTTTACAGTTTCCTTCTGCTGCCGAGCACAACCCAGCCTGGCCTACATACTGCAACCCACAGAATCATGAAAAGCACCACAGCTCCAGGGTTTGAATGATCACCTTTTTTTTATTGTCTTGTAATTGCTAGTCGTCACCGGCGATTGGCTGGCTGTCCTCGCTATCCTTCACGCTCGAGGTGAATGAAACAAGGATTTTATGAAGGGCAACGTTCAGTAACTGACTGGGCACTGGGTGACGGAGCAGAATAGTATTGGGCTTTAAACACTGTTTCCTGGCAATATAAACACCCAGTAGAAGAAAGGAGGAGGGTGTGTTTGTGTGTCTCTGTGTTTGAGGGGATGTTTCTGGTAACTACAAACATTGGGTTTTGGTGTCCGGGTGTGGCTTTAAGAAAAAAGGATTTTTCAAAATCCTCACTTTAAGATCGCCCAGATATTTAGAGTATGTGGTGTGCCCATGCAGAAGAGCAAAGGTATAATTACCTTCATAAATCATGCTGTGACAACACGGACGACTGTCTGCTCCCGTTCCTTTCTCTGTCATAGCCGCCGTTCATTTATCGCCACACTGCAAGAGATGGAGGAAAGACAAGCAAAAGTATATAAAGGATGCTTAAATTATTTTTAATATATATAATCTTTAATATTTAAGTCTGATTTCACGAGTATGTATGGGTCTGCGCACTGAAATCTCCTGGGTGTGTCTCAAATCGAATCATGTCATCTATCTGTTCATGCTAATGAGTGTGCGTGTGCGTGTGCGTGTGCGTGTGTGTGTGTGTGTGTGTGTGTGTGTGTGTGTGTGTGTGTGTGTGTGTGTGGTTTTCTGTAATAGGCTCAGGCAACATCTGTTTTTTCATACCTTAATAGCTTCCTGACATTTCGCCGGGTTATATACGGTATATGACGCCCCGGGATGAGGCCGTGTCTCTGGTCTTACCTTAAGAGCCGGCCCACCTTAAGAGCCAAAGCTGTGGCTAACCTCAGGCCTAATCCCCTTCACTTTAATCCGAGCCTATTGAACGACAGGCTGAGACACGTCCTGAGCTATGGTGTGTATCGTCTTCTCAATAATTGCCGATTTTTCTAATTCTCACCTGTGAGGTAGGCTGCGGGACGCCTCGGTGAAAATAATCAATCCTCCTGTCCTGTGATCGTGCGCCGGTGCACAGCAGGTGGCAAGCAAGCCCCTCGGGAGTTCCAGCATTTTACTTTCACAGACAAACGGCATCAATTGCACACGCTCACAACTATAATGCTACTGATAACTTCTTACTTGCTAATGTCACGCCGCACACAGTGGGTAGTGACGGCACCGACACCTCTGTGTGCTGAACAGAGATGATGAGCGGGTGGTGGTGGCAGACCATGTGGCTGTAAACTGCTCTTGTAGTTTGAAGAAGACTAAAACCCAAAACACTCAGACGCCATCTTTCTGAGCTCAGCTGCCCGTTACACCAACACATGCACCAGACTCTGGCGGCATCAACACGGCATCATACAAAGCGAACGGCCGCATTTCTGACGGTATCGTACGCCGTACTGCCGGGATCGGTAAATATTCTGGTACCGTAATACCGTCTGTGCCGGTGTGTGGTACAGCCATGCCAAGCAGTTGGCCACATCTGAGGAGGCTTGGCCTGCGCTCTGCATGTTACAGCGTGTTGCTCTGCACGGCTTCCCAGAACCCTAACCACACACACACACACACACACACACACACACACACACACACACACACACACACACACACACACACACACACACACACACACACACTGGGAATGGGAATCCAAGTGGGATGAATGCAAGGACCAGATGTGTTTGAGTATTGGAGTTAGATTTAGTTTCATACTGATTCTTGCGGTCACTGAGTACACACACACACACACACGGGAACCTTGTCTGTTGCATTATGGGAGTGTTGTCCCATTGTGTCTCCCTAGCCTGTTTTCTCATGATTAGCTGTAGCACTGCAGCTCGGCTCAGGTGATCTTACTACCTGCTCCTTCCGTAAGAGACGTATCTCTTGGCAGGCTGAACCTGAGTGTTTACATCGTGGTCGTGTTTCGGTCTCCCTCACGATGACCTTTGGCCTGATGGCTTCTGTTGCCAGACTGTTACCAGTCGTCAGGCAAAAGCTCCTCTTTCTAGATACGAGTGGGCCACTGAACGCCTATTGTTAGCCTGTCAGCCATTGTTGTGAGCAGTGCAGTTGGTCAAACAGAGCACATGCTCCAGCTCTCCTATCTTCTGTCGAGTGCTGCTTTCTTTTTCTTTCCGTATCTTTTCTTTAGTTTTTTTTATTCTCTTTCCTACATCATGCAGCGTGATAATACACGTGGAAAACAGAGCCCAGCCTGGCTAATGATCAACTGAGTCCCTCGTGAGCACAAATCCAACCGCGTCCCTGTGCGTTCATAATAAATAACTCATATAGGCGTACGCCGCCTCGGGGGCTCAGCTGCTGGAAGCCGGGTGAGTTCGAAAGGAGTGAAAGATCGCGGGCGGGGAAGGGAGGGGACGGTCACCTGAAAGGTTCAGCAGCACCTGTCGACCTCCTTTATTTAGTTTAGGAAAGAAACATCCAGCCGCTCCCATAAGACCCTGACTGTCACCTCCTGTTTATGAGCTGTGTGCTGGGACAATAACATCAGATAACAGACAGTTTGCCTGTCTGGGTATAGATATGATGTTATTGTGTTGTTTTGGTGACACTAACCTCCATTATGTACTGACACCATGCACCGCTTGGAGAGGATTTTTGGCAATGATGAATTTCTGTTATTTAGTGACTTTGTCCTTCTTAAAATCCCTAAATTCAGCCCGGGGTATCTCTGAAATACTGATCATTTTGAAGTCGGTCAGTTATAATTTATATCTAATAATTCATTATTGGTATAGGTGGCGTGATAGTAGTCGAACATGGTTGCTTTGGGACCCAACTGCAGGGCTGCAGCGCCAAAAAACAACTCCCTATTTAAACATTTAACAGGCAGGCACATTCATGTCCAGTTAATTCAGCAATGGTTTATTCAGCCTTTCCCTCTGGCTCCTGGTTTTTGCCGATAATCAGGCGTGCCCTTCCATTTAGCCCTCATTTTCCTCGTCCGGCCTTCGCATTACATCAGTGACTGTACTGCAACACCAGCATTAGAGTGTAGTCGCATCTAAAGTAAGTCTATTGTGCAACTCTTAAATGGAAAAGTGTATTTCCTTCCCTCTTTGTTCGTGCCTTATTGATGCCAGATAACCAGTTAGTCCGGCCTTGAATGACACGTGGACTCACAAGTCTGTTGTTTGTTGGACCGAGTTGATAAACCGTCGTCTGTTGAGGTTACATATTTGGGAAGCATGTTCTCCAAACAACTCATTCCGGTTCCAGAAACCTTAGCTAAACACGACGGACTCCTCTGTGCTCTTTGCCAGTAATTGGATACATTGAGGAGGCATTTCATATCATCAGTTGGCCAAGTTTAAACCCTCCAATCTTCTTGTTAGTCTTGGCTTGGCCAACATTCATCCTCCTTTGACCGTACATGTTGCTTCATACTGTACGCGTTGCACACTTGGACAGAGACCGGCGTTGTCTGTGTTGCCAGGTTTGAATGGCATTGCGCTCACTTGCCCAAACGAACCAAACAAAAGGGAGTGAATATTTCAGAAAGCTTATTAAACATGCATGACGTGAACGCACCCAAGACTAGCCCGGACCCGATGTCGGTGAAACCTCAGCACCCTCCCACGGACCCAGAACTTAACACCGGTTAAAAGAGGTGCCAGTTACCGGCTGTGTCTGCCGTCCACATCTTGCTGCTCTTTTTCTTTTTTCTCGACCATAATTGATTTAGTTATGACGTCTTGTTCTCTTTCAGTATTGTACAGCTTCACACCCCGGAGCTGCCCATTAATTAATAGTCTCAGTTTCAGTGGAGCAGTTGGATTAAGTGCCTCTTTGACTTGGTTCAGTGTTACACGGTCGGCTCCAATAACAATGCCGGAAGACGAGCAGCGAGATTGAGTAGAACGCTCCCAGAGTTGAGGTAGATGAGTGAGTGAAGCTGTGACTCCAGGTCATCCTATAAAGTCGTCTCTAATAATAGGGAACATCATTTTTTTAAAGAAGACTATATTAAACCGCAAGCGAAATACGGAATTTCTCAAACCATAAATTGCGTTTTGAGTTCCCCAGACGACCAGATAGAGATTTGCGAGTGTGCGCGCCTGGCCATCAATCCAGACACCTCGTCTTGTTTTTTGCAGTTGTACACCATGTGCCATTTTTGCAAGTTGACAGAGTGAAGAAACATGTTCTGACGGTCACACTGACCAGTCACCGCCAACATGTGTTACTTTGATTAACTCCAGATATCGAAATTTCATAATTTTCTGATCCTAAAAAGTTTGAGAAGTGGCTATAAACAAGCCCACAAGTTGCAACACGCATATCTTTATTCATTTCTGGAGTAAGATAAGAGTCATCTTGCATGGTGTCAGATTTATGGTGAAGAGGGTAAACCGTATATCCTGCTGACTGTCAGTTTGTCCAGATACTGTGCACTTCGTACTGAACAGCCAGTTAGCTGCTTCACCACGATCCTCGTGTCTCACATAACTCTCTGCACAGTTTGTTGCAAAAAGGTGTGTGTGTTTGTGTGAAGCCACATATACTGGAGGGAGAGGTAGACGGAGTGGGAGGTGAGAGAGAAGGGAGAGAAAACAGACATGTTGTAGGTTCATAGTAATGCTCACAGGAGAGGGAATGGTGAGAGGAAGAGATTTGGTTCCCATCATGAGTATTGTTGTTAAACTCTGATGGATAGAACTAACAACCGTGTGCAGCGATGTCAGATCAAACTTACTCAAGTTGTCAAAAACAAATTAGGCAAATAGACAAACTAGGTATTGACACTAGCTTGTTCAGAATTACTTGAATGTTACATTTGTGGTCTCTGAGGAAGTCGGGTTATTTGCTCCAATGACGTTACTGGAAACGAGCAGATCGCATTTTCATTTATTGCAAAATGTGGACTTCCTGTGACAGCCGGGCAGAAACATCCTGAGAGGTTAAAGTGAGATCAACGTTTGTAACGAGGTGTCGGACCACCGAGGTAAACATCGCATGGAGGAGGTCGGTCGGCGTCACGGGACGTAACTGGACCCTCAAAGCGTCTCTTTTCAGTCCGCCACATACACACACACACACACACTTGATTTTTCTGAGGAATGCGGTCGGTTAGACTGGAAATAACAGCAGCTCATCTGTGTTTGTGGACAAACACACACACACACACACACATACGTATGTACACAAACGGAGGAGTGTTTAAGGTGTGTGGACTCTGTGTCCCGCCTCGGGCCCCGTCCCGTCAACAGGAGATCTGTACTGCTTCCTCATAACAACAGTCGCCATGGCGATCCCTCTCCGTTGGCTCTGTTTTGAACACAAACCGTCTCTCGCTGTCTGTTACTAAAAAGATGGACGTCCTGCTGGATGGGTAACTCGCTCACGATTCCTACAGACGGCCATTTGAGCCGACTCCTCTCAGATGACGACTCGACGATTAGCTGTGTCACAGTACCCTCACTTTGAAAACGGGTTCGCCTCAGTACTGAGCTCGCATGCACCCACAGAATGAACAGTAGTTACATCGACTGCTTTGTTCTTCTTTCTGGCCCAGTCGCTGTATATTTAGCCAATATTGCACACAATTCACCGCTGATTGTTCACGATGGAGTCAGACATGGTTTCCTGCACAGTTTTATTTCCATGTAAGAACTACATCGGATTAGTTCAGATCAGTTGCAACACAATATGTACTTTGAAATGATATATAACTATAACTTGACAGCCAACTCAGTCATTGCACATCATTCATATTTATGAAACCAGTAAGAACATAAAATGAAACTTATTATCTGTTCCATGTAGACACCACATGGAACAAAATCCCCATTTCTTTATTGATCCAAATCATGTGACCCGTTCCATAACTGAGCTACACGTGTCGTCTAGTGAGCCTCACATGGTTCACAACGCGTATCGGTGGCAATCGTGTGACACAGCTGCAAACCTTCTGTAGACACGCGTAACATCAACGTGTGTGTGTGTGTGTGTGTGTGTGTGTGTGTGTGTGTGTGTGTGTGTGTGTGTGTGTGTGTGTGTGTGTGTGTGTGTGTGTGTGTGTGTGTGTGTGTGTGTGTGTGTGTGTACATGTGCACACAGGAATTGATTTTTCTCAAATTAAATATTAACTCTTGTTGCAGCGAAGCCCTCAGGAAGAGCGCCGGGCTTTGAAGCAGGTTACACACAGTGGCACAAACCGAGGAATTACAATTTCCGGGTCCGTCACATGATGCCATGGCCCGAAGAGACTAAGAGACTATTCCATAGACCCACATTGGGAACGATACACATGTAAATCAGTATTTTTTTTTTAGGTAACCTAACTTCACAATAAGAACACTTTAAAACCCCTTCTTTAAATCATTAGGTCCTAAAAGTTGAAAGTAATTCACGAATGGCTGAATCCACAGTTATTTCCCTCTATGGATGAGGGGAATCGCCAGAAGCTCTGGGTCATTTCATCTCAATCTTATACCAGGAGGTCCATTTTTGTTTTGCTCCATTGAGCAACCTTCACATTAAAGGGGCCTTGCCTCCCACGCTGTTTCCAGTTCTCTTTATAAGTCCACGGTTGCAGCCCACGTGCGCATCGGTTCTCCAACAGCCAATTGGATTTGAGCCGCGGTCTTCAAGCACTGGTCTCTATCTGCCACAAGGCCGCTTAATACGAAAAAAACACCGGAACCTGCTTCCTCAGTGTGCTGCACCGGGTTCTAATCTGTGCAGGAAACTGTGTGGAGTTTCTACTTACAATGCAATACGCCGGTCACATGCTTTGGTTTGTAAGAAACGGCAGAATACATATTCCACATATGTGGATCATCATTAGATGCTGAAAGGTCTGAGGTCCGTTGACTCAGAAACTCAAACAGCCGCTGTGTCTTTGGACCAGATCCTCTTCCCTGTAAGTCGATACCGTCTGCGTCTCTGACTCTGTCCAAGGTCCCCTGCAAAGACACACACACACACACACACACACACACTCGCATGCCGACACTTGGAGGTGTGTAGTGTTATTTAATGTGTGGGCAATTGCGAGACGCAAACATGGTGTTCGAAGTTCGTTTTGTCGTCAGCCTCCTTCTCACATCTTTCCTGTTAAGTATGAAGCAAAAGCCCAAAAACTGTGAGACGTATAGTCTCTTAGCAGACTGCAGGTGTATATTTATACCTGCTCGTCGGTGTAGTTCATAGATGAGTAAGTCAGACGTCAACATGAAACGTCACGTGTCAGCGTTTTCCATTCCTGGACAGTAAGCACGGAGGCAGGTGGCCTCCGTGTTTTCTACCCGAGTGCCAGTCACGCGGACCCTTAACTGGTCTCCAGGGTTAGGAAACCCAAACGGCAGCTTCCTCCGGTGCTCGCCAAGAAGCGAAAGAGTCACAGAGGTCACTTCAGCCTTCTCGGGTGTCTGTCTTACAGCAGGAAACAGCCTCCGAGACATGAGCCAGCGCTTCCTGTCGGCATGCACGGTGGACACACTCGCCTTCCATAACAGCGTGCCACTCTGAGAACCCCTTACTCGGCCTGACGCAGACCAGATTGGCTCCGCACTGTACTGTATATTCAGAGGACTAATCGCATGGCGCAGCACTTTTAGGGGGCATAGCTGTCCGATTACAACCCCCCCAAGGGAGGAACGGTGTTCCTGTCGCACTGTTTTTCTCAAGGCTGTCGTGTGCTAAGGCTGTGTGTCACAATCTGAGCATCCAGGGTCGATTATGCCACATTTCCACTGCGTGCTCTACTAAAGAAGCAGAAGTTTCTCTGCATGGTTGCCGATGAAAGGAGTCAGTGAGTGTCTCTTCATAGTGATCGGCTCACAATCCCGCCTACACTCGGGGGCAACCATCCACAGTGGAAAACGAAACGGAGATCAGAACCTGCTACCAAGACGTGACTCGAGTTGAACCACGCAGTGGAAATGAGGCATTTGGACCCCAGAGGTCAGCCTTCAGAGTTCTGGTTGTCGGGAAGAAAAATGTTGTTTTTTCCGCACGTTAACATTTTTTTGTCCAGTGCTCATGTGACTGCAGCTGCTGCTCCTCATAGTTGATTCATGGAACCTATGACTCCCAATTCCAGAAAGAACCTGTGACTCCCAGTTCCAGAAAATGCCGCCCTGAAACAAACCATCTTGTATTCAACTTGAATCTGTACAAACATGTTATCTGGACATTGTTACAGTGTAGAAGAAAAATGAAGGTTTGTGCATGCAAACTGCACAAGAGATGGTTGATTCATTTGATGTAATATGAATGCAAGCTCAGATTCTGTCATGCCAGTTGTACTTGAATAAGTACATTTTGTATCTTGCATAATCCTGGGAGTTGCTGTTTTCTTCCATTGTTGTGGCCTGGGGATTTAGGGCAACTTTGTCGTGTAGGAGCCTGCCCTGTTAACCTCTCAGCCCAGGCAATTTATATTTAGATGGCAAGCCTCCTGGTTAAAGCATGGCTCCACCTCTGCTTCCCTATGGAGTACAGGAGGTTGTTGTTTTCCTGCTGACAAATGGACTGGGACATGTACGACGAAGGCTGGATGTTTCCAAGTAGCCAAACATGTTATTCACATGGTCTATTAACTGCAACCTGGTACGTTCAGTGTTGTTTTTGGCACATCGGTGTGTTGTGTGTGTGTGTGTGTGTGTGTGTGTGTGTGCGCTCAGGATGCCACTAAAGGAACTCCTGGCAGCAGAGCAATAACAATGCTGGCACAAAAAGGGGGGGGGGGGAGGGGGGGGGGTTAGAGCAGAGGAGGTGTATAAAGGCCAAGGAGACTTGGTGTGTGTGTGTCCAGAAAGCAAAATTCGCTGTTATTCTCAGTCTGACCCAAGTTTATCTGGCCTGTTAAATCAGATTGGACGCCATTTAACAGTTGGAACAGGAAGTGGACGTAAACAAAGGACCCTCTGGGGGAGGCAGAGTACCTGGGATTCCCCTAAATTCCCCTTCAGTTATACAAAACAGTTTGCTTCCTTTTTAAAGTGATATCCGCTTCTTTTTTTAAACCATTGCTTAAAACTCCCTTTTATGGTGAACCCCATGATGTACATTGCTGAATTAATAAGAGTTTGTGGCATATGCGCATTTTTCATGAAGATAACTTGCCATTGTCAACAGAACAACATCGTTTTTTTCCCACTACAGCAGCATTAGAGTTTGTTGTTATTCTGTTGTTATAAAAGAGCAAAAGCGTCTTTATAGCCTCACAATTTTACAGTGAAACCGTCCTACTGGAAGAAATCCATTATAGAAGACAAAAAGATACCAATTACTGAACTGATAATTGTCTCAATGAAACATAATGTGGTGCAGCTACAAGACAAGTTGCATTTGTCTCTGTTATACTTCAAGCCCACTGTAACCCACCGCCGAAAGCAGCAGCTTCACTATATATTTTCAAGTTATTATCATAAGTGCCCAAGAAAACTCGCCAGTATTTACATTTGAGAAGCTGGAACCAATGAATGAAAAGTGTGTAGAATGTATTTTCAGAGCATGCAGGACTTATTCTCTTTCCCTTTGTCGTTCTCAGATGTGCACCCCAGCCAACACACCAGCGACGCCCCCCAACTTCCCCGACGCGTTGACCATGTTCTCCAGGCTGAAGGCGTCCGAGAGCTTTAACAGCGGCAGTCCCATAGCCGCCTCCATGGCCACCTCACCCCCGCCCCCCCAGGTTGGCTGCTGGGGGGTTTCACCAAACGTACCTAATGTGCCGCAACCTCCGCAGGGACTCTGGACTCGGGGGCAGCCCCTCAGGCAGCCCTGCCCCGCTTGGCCCATGGGCGTGAACCCGCACGCAGGCACCGAGCAAAAGGCTAGCGTAGCGATGGAGGCCGAGAGATGAAGGGCAGCACGGGACTGAAAAGCCCCCCCCCCCTTTCCACCCCAGGGAGGGAGGGAGCGGGGGAGGAAGGGAGGAGGGGAAATGAAAGCCGGGCGGGTTGGAGATGATGATGGGTAGAAATGGGTTTTGGTCTTTTTCCCCTAAAGACGGATGGATATGGAAAGAGATGGAAACTACGTAAACCAAGAAAACTCAACGTGGACAAATTAAGAAGAGGAGAAAACCAATGCAAATGTTGATACAAATATATATTAAGACAAAAGATACGCACACACATAGTAATAAGAGAGCAACTGAAATATTTGTTAGCTTTTCCTAAGTAAATGCATAGGTAAGAAAATATTATTGAACTAAAAAAAAAAAAAAAAAACTTTAAAAAAATAATAATTGTCACGCCCAAGGATTCTATGTGATGTTCAAGGACATTCAAGGCAGCAAACCTAAGTTTCTGTTTAGGTTTTTTTTTTCATCTTTTCAGCCGGTGTTTTTTCGCCACTGGTGTTCTGTGTTTCTGCAACTTTCTGTTCTGCATGAAGAGAGAGGAACTTGCAACGTAGTGTTTGAGATTGACTCAAAAATCAACACACACCTGAGTGTGAGTGTACGCATGTGAGCGGGTAATTAGTTTGTAATCAAAAATGCATACACACACATATATATGTGTGTGTGTGTGTATGTATATATACACACATATATATGTGTGTGTGTATATGTATATATGTGTGTATATGTATGTATATATATATACACATATATGTGTGTGTGTGTATATATACACACACAAATCCAAATACACACACATTAGCGTTTAGAGGAAACGCCTCTATACCGTCATTCCCATCGTCAAAGGTGGGACTTTTCTTACCTCACCTGGTGGTCACCTGACTTCTTTCAGCCAATCAGGGATTCTTGTAAAAACCAACTGTTGCTGCCACAGGACATGTTTTTAAAGGTTTTTTTCTTGAAGGCAGCAGCCACTCTGGTTTATGCTCACTGATCTTAGCAGCTTTTCCTGACACCGTTTTAAACCTGGACTCAGACAACTGTCCACTGTATACTTTTTTTTTTTTTTTTATATTTGGGTTACAAGAAAAATAAGAAATCATGGTTTATATAATATTGTTTATAATGCTAATTCTGTTTTTGTTGACTGGTTGAGGGGAGGTGGCTTTGAAAATGGGTGGGACTTCAGGTTGATTTTTTTTTTTTGGGGTTTTTTTGGAAAGAGTGAATCAAACGCAGCTACAACGGCTCCAGATTTAAAAGAAAAAAACACGACTACTCCATCTTTGTAAACAGAATTGCCACTTTGCATGATGTGTTCATAACATGTAACTTCTTTTGTAGAAAACGTACATGAGGTCGAGACATGTTTATTGGGGGGGGGGGGGGTGAGTCTCATTCTCAATGCTAATATAGATGCAAACGGTCAAATCAGCAGTGTCTCACTGTAGACGCAAAAATGGACAAAGTGTCTTGTTGGATATGAGAAACAACAATGTGTGTGTGGGGGGGGGCAGCTGGGGGAAGCCCACCGTAGACTACTGTCAGATATACCGTACTGCAGAGGGTTCTTTTTCATCAATTAAGAATGGCCCTGATGTTTGGCAATATTTTTAATACTAGGTCTGCCCCTCTTAGTTTTTCCTGTTTGGATCATTTGTGTTCATTTGATACAAGAAGAGAGTGTAAGAAGAGATGTTTTGAATAGCTGAGGTCCTTTTTTTTTTTCAAAAGAAATGGGGAAATTATGGATATAATTAACAATGAACAAGCAACTTCCTTTTTATTATGTAGACTAATGTTTGAGTTCATCCTTTCCCATGCTTCATACTTTATTTGGTTAAATCAGAGCGTTTCTGGGTGGGCCTGTTCCTAAATGGTTTCTCATGTATGTTTCCCCACTTTGTATGGCTGTATGAGACCATTCCCACAATATTTGTGGACTACCTGATAATTAACTTATCATTTTTGTGAACCTTAATAAATATTGTATGTCAACCTAATCGGCATGGTTTACTGCAGTGTGGGAATATTGACTCTGCAGTTCATTGAATATGACATCGTTCAAAGGGAGGGGCCTACACAAATTATCATTTGGCCTCCTGATGAAGTGTGTGTGTGTGTGTGTGTGTGTGTGTGTGTGTGTGTGTGTGTGTGTGTGTGTGTGTGTGTGTGTGTGTGTGTGTGTGTGTGTGTGTGTGTGTGTGTGTGAGTGAGAGACCCCAGAGCAGTGTGTTTATTGATGATAGTGGGAAGATGGCTGCATCATAATCTCTCGCTTGGCTACCCCTCAGCCAGGCAGATTTAATACAGTCACCCAGCCAGACTACAAAGTCTCTCTGTCGGTGTGTGTATCGGAGAACTAAGAAGTCGGTCTTATGTTTTGATGTTTTTTTTTGAAGAAGAAGTGCCAGAGATGAAAGCCAAAATTGAGGAGATGAAGCGAGAGAAAACCTTTTTGAAAGAGGGTTTGGCTCTGCGGTCATCTCAGTCTTCGCCTCCCTGAAATCCCGTTTTCTTCAGATGTAAACACAAACGAACACCAGCTGTCCACATGCACAGAATTACCATACATAAATGCCCACCCCACACACACACACACACACACACACAGACATGCCAGTGGTGGTGATGATAAAGGAGGTGTCGCATAGTTCTCGATGTCCTCAGCCCAGCCCCCTGGCCGCTTCCTACTCTACAAGAAATGAAGCAGATCCCCTTTGCTGGTTGTGTGCGCCGCTTTGCTAATGATGGAGCTGCTGCAAATGTGTTAGCAGGTTGGGTGAATGCTGCCATCTTGGACACTGCTGTGTGTCGGAGTATGTGGGAACATGAATAGCAGTCCCGGTTTGCCCAAGAGCAGCACAACATGGCCCAGTATGACACGATGTCTCATCCATCCATCCCCAGGCATTTTATTCAAATTACATGACGAAACCTACCTTTTAAACGAGATGAGAAAATGCGAAATTCATCATTAACTTGTCAATTGTTGGTATACTGTTGTAGGGTAATGCTGCTCTGTTCAGTTTATTTACGCGTCACACAAAAGCAGGACATCGTGTTCTGGGTCACTGCATGGTGTGGACACAGCACAGCCTCACAGATGGCCCCCCCCCGTCAGTACACCTGTCGCGCTTCGTGTGTAAACATTGCGATATTGGCTCGCTGCTGTAGGTCACTCGGGGTTTACCACTGGTAAATTAGTTTGAACTTAATTTAGATGTTAACTATTTCCTGAAAACGAAGGAGACGACACTTGAGAAGATTTCAAGCCTCTTTAACCTTTAAAACTAAGATACCGGACTAGATCGTGTGAAACCAGTGCACAAATAATGTAACTTAACAAAAACAAATTCACTTAAAGGTACCCTGTGGAGTTTTTCACCGCTAGTAGCGCTTTTGAGCAATGTTTTGTTTTTATGAAGCTGGTATTCCGTTGATCGACTGTTCAACAAAAGCAGTGAAGAAGAAGAAGAAACGTACTGCAGCGAGGCACCAACAAAAGCAGTGAAGAAGAAGAAGAAACGTACTGCAGTGAGGCGCCAACAAAAGCAGTGAAGAAGAAGAAGAAACATACTGCAGTGAGGCACCAACAAAAGCAGTGAAGAAGAAGAAGAAACGTACTGCAGTGAGGCGCCAACAAAAGCAGTGAAGAAGAAGAAGAAACGTACTGCAGCGAGGCACCAACAAAAGCAGTGAAGAAGAAGAAGAAACGTACTGCAGCGAGGCACCAACAAAAGCAGTGAAGAAGAAGAAGAAACGTACTGCGGCGAGGTACCAACAAAAGCAGTGAAGAAGAAGAAACGTACTGCAGGGAGGCACCAACAAAAGCAGTGAAGAAGAAGAAGAAACGTACTGCAGCGAGGCACCAACAAAAGCAGTGAAGAAGAAGAAGAAACGTACTGCAGCGAGGCACCAACAAAAGCAGTGAAGAAGAAGAAGAAACGTACTGCAGCGAGGCACCAACAAAAGCAGTGAAGAAGAAGAAGAAACTTACTGCAGTGAGGCGCCAACAAAAGCAGTGAAGAAGAAGAAGACTGCTAGCAAGCTAACATGGGCCCAATCTCCAGACTCCTGTGAGGGTTGATGATGAGGAGAAGAAGCAACTCAAGAAGTGTTTGAGGGCTCTCTGGCAGACATGTTGAGCCCTTTCCGTAAGTCAGCATTAGTTGCCGACTTTGCCCAAGGAAATTACCCAATATGCATTGCAATGTGACGTTAAACATGGGGTAACCAGTGGAAGCAAGGAGACGTGAAAAGGTAAACAAAGAGGACGGCACATGTGTTCAGCCTGTCATATTTCATTTACACAGAAATATTAAGGGTTAAAGACGAAACAAAAAAACGCAACATATGTATTTATTTATTCATCAAATATTACATTTTGATTAAATCAATTATTTTAAATGATTTAATAGGCCAGTGAACACCATGTAGAATGTGTTGTTGATCCCATTAGAGCCTATTCATCATTGTCATAGGCTTGCAAGTAGGTATCACTAGCATGAGGCAGCACAATGCTGGTAGGCATCAGATTAGCGGTACATTGTTCGACACCACTGTAGAAATGTACGGGGTGCTTGTAATGTATGCAGGGCGGGGGGGTACAGAGGACACTGCACACTGTGTGGAGGTGGGCAGGGGAGCAGAACGGACACGGTGACATTGGGTGCGTTTGTAACCTGGCACCTCACCTTCCCCCTGTTCTCTCTACAGGTGGAGGCTGCATCTCCACACCGGGCAAGCTGCAGCAGGAAGTAGGAGAAAGGTGACACACGCACGCACATACTGCACATGCATACACAAAGGTTCTGGTAGACGGTAGGAGGAGAGACTGAGAAGAAGTTAAGTGAGGAATATATGATGACAAGAGTGTGCAGTTAAGTCAACCAAATGAAGGTTTTTATCGTGAAAGCATCGTGACCTGGAAGTCATCAGCCGATGTTTTTAAAGTGGTTTTGTCTTCTCAAAAGTAACAAAAAAGGAAAGAATATTGAGAAAACAGAGAAAAAAACTTTTATTCCTTGGGTGTTGGACATGATTTGGGAGTCAAGAACAAATAAGCCCCAAAATTCACAGAGAGTAGATGCATCATGACTGCGGCTATTGTCTGCGGCAGTCAAAGTTCCGAGCGGGTAGAAATGACTTGGAAGAGGACACTGCACACATCCAGCCTCAGTTCTGTATTTGGCTTCTTGTTTGCTCTATCTGAGACGAATAGATGTTCTCAACTTAGGAATTATTGGATTTTAAGGTCGTCTTTAAACTAAATCTTGCCTTCAACGAATGCCTTCTGTCATTGTACATGACCAGCATAATACTTAAAGGTGCTACATGTTGCATTTCAAGCCTTTTTTCTAAAACCAACAATCTGCTCTTTGTTGTTTTAGTTAAGCAGTAGGTTGTTGTCCAAGCAACACTCTGCAATATTGTTTATTTCCTCTCATCGTTGCTTATAATCCAGCTGATAATACTGGCGTCGTCCGCAAACTTCCCAACAGAGTTCTCGTCATGTCGGTGGGTTGCAGTCGTGGGTGTGCAGCGTGAACATGAGGGGGCTGAGCACACGTCCCTGGGGGGCGGGGGGCCTCCGGTTTTCACCACAAGAGTGGAGGAGGTGTGGCTGCCAATCCGAACTGCCTGGGGTCTGTTTGTGAGGAAGTCTAATAACCAGTTGCAGAGTGTGGGCACTCGAGCCCAGGGTGCTGAGTTTATCCGTTTTCACGAGGGAGATTGTGTTGAATACTGAGCTGAAATCAACAAACTCCATTCTGATGTAGGTGTTGCCCTTTCAACTTCAGAGGGTGATACAATGTTCATGCTGTGTTTACAGCTTGTTCCTCAATCTGCCCTCAATTGGCTGAAAATCAGTGCAGCTTTAACCGTCATATCACAGCAGCCTTTGTATTTTCTTTTATCATGACGGCTGCTCCAGTGGCACACGATGTACGAGAAGCCATTAGAGGCCAGTCAGTTGGGATCAATGGTCTTGTTTGTTTACAGTAATGAAGATATCAATGCCTCAAAATAATAAAATAATATGGCAATGATTCACGTGTGTGTGTGTGTGTGTGTGTGTGTGTGTGTGTGTGTGTGTGTGTGTGTGTGTGTGTGTGTGTGTGTGTGTGTGTCACACACACACACACACACACACACGACCGCAGTGAACCTGTGACAATGGCTGTGTGCCATTTCAGCCACTCTGTAGCCGAGATCATGAGTTGGGCACAAAGCCGGCTTTATCTTTCCTCTCACTGCCTGGCTGGACGCATTAGCACCGGACTTAGCACGTGCACACACACACACACACACACACAACAGCATTAAAACAATACACTTACACTGGAAGCAGGGGAAGTTATATGTGTGTGTGCATACGTGAATCTGTGACCACTGCTGACCACCGGGGGAAGTGACAGAGACAGATGTGTGCTGTTTCTGTTCCCCGTGTCATGTGGTGCCGTCGGGTAGAAAGTCACATTATGTAACATGCTGCATGGTCTGTCTGTGTGTGTAGACACCATGCAGCATGTCAATACAGCGTCACTGAGTCCTGTGGGTGTGTGTGAGCGTGTGGACTGCCTGAACAGGTCACGCTGGCCTCGTGAAATCGTTCTGCATCAAAGTGTTTCTCTCTGTATCTTTCTGTCTTTTTCACTTCCCCCTCTCTCTTTCTTCTCAGCGTCACCCCTCCCCCCCCCCCCTTTTTTGCGAACACACACATGATCTTTCGCATTCTCACTTTCCGTCTGCCTCTAACCCTTTCACTCCCTCACAGAGAGCTTGGAATGTGGAGGAAAAGAGATTTTCAAAAGACTCAGGGGATAATCGGGCCATAAAACACGTTTACAGGTGAATTAGCAGGTTGTTACACTGCAGGACATCACAGGCACAGGAAGAGTGAACCCCTTCGTGTTTCACTTCTATTCCATTCAGCGTCTATGCACAGAAATTCCTTGAGGTTAACCATGAGCTGACACAATGGCCTATTTCCATACTCCTCCCTTACAATGCGTACACATTTGTATCACTCCGTATGAGCTTATCGCTGTCTGCTTTACTTCAAACGTGATTGTTGTGTTCCAGGCCGGCTCTGCCTGCTCTGTGCCGGTGTCTTTGACTGTGAGCCGGCTCTGTGGTGACAGCAGGAGTTCGATTAGATTAGATGAAACATTAATGATCCCTGCGGGGAATCGGGCCATTGCAGCAAGCAAACGCTGACGGTATACATCAGAGGAAAATAAGATGCAAAGAAGAAGACTGCCTAGGCGGTGTATGCAAACATGCAGCTAACAACTCCAGCACGTAGACATATACGTATATCAATAACAATGCATGGACTAAAATATTGTTAGTATGGTTTGGGATTTGTTGAACAGTAAAAGTCTACAGTTACTTTGTGTTTGAGCTTAAAGCTAACATTAATGCTCGCGATGACGCCGCTAACAGACTGATGTTTAACAGGTATAACGTTTACCAATCTTAGTCTGAAGTGCACAGCATTTGCTGATTGGCATTAAACACAGAGTATGTGGTAAGTAAAGCGTCGGACAAGTTTGACCTGATAATGGCGCTCGATGGAATGATCACCGACGTTTTTACGATTCATCCTGAGACGGATGCGAGTGTTTGCACCAAACTTCATGGCAATCCATCCAATAGCTGCTGAGACACAAGTCATTAGAATTCATCGTATGGGAACCACGAATGTCCGTACTAAACGTTGTGCCCATTAATACTAGGTGTTGAGATATTCCGATGAGACCCGCCTATTGCCATCTCTAGGGCAGTGCTGCTAGCATGGCTCAAGGTATCAAATGGTGGCAGCCTTCCAGTGTAAATGTCAAGTCTTAATTAAGGGATCTTAATTAAGACTTGACATTTACACTGGAAGAACAGAGCCCTCTCGCAGTTTCATCACCTTCTAACCAAATGGAAGATTCTTCTCAGTGATGGTCTTGTGTATCTTGTGTAATGTGGTGTACAATCTCAGAATTTCCACATGTTAAAATGCTACACGTGTCTTTTTATCAGTGTGCCCTGACAGGTGACCATGCGAGCAGAAGTGGGTGCAGATCTGTTGACGAGTCGATCCACCTGAGACAAATGAGTCTGCTCCCTGCGGGGAGGCACGCTGTGGTAACACACCGGGAAACTCCTTGCGATTTGTCACCGTGATCTTTGTTTGTGCTGCGTTGGAGGCACAACAATGAGCTGCCGTGCGGTTTTAATCTCTGGATTTTTACAGCTGAATGATGCTGCAGGGAGATTTTGTTTTAGGGAAGCTCCATTACATAGCCCTCTTGTTCCAACAGGTGATTTACAGCAGCGATGTGTGTGTGAACATAACTCGTGTGCAGATAGGCGTCTATGGGCAAAGTGCTGTAGTGGCTCTGATGCAGAACTGGATCCATCCCCTCTCGCCTGTCGCTGCGGCTGCAGACATCGTTTTTCATATTAGATCTGCATGCTGGCATCGTGCCTGACACCCTCTCTCGTCCTCTTTTCTCCCTCCTCCTCTTTTTTTTATGTTTCCCTCCTCTCTCACTTACTTCTCTCTCCTCGCCGCTGATCAGCCTGAATGGTGCAGTGATCTCGCCTGTCTGCCATGCCAAGCAAAAAAAACAAAAAAAAAACTGTCCCAGTTTGATGACATCATTGCTGCTACTCGTGTACGAGAACATGAGTGAAACCAACTGCTGTTACTGTGAGAGTGTGTTTGTGTGTGTGTGTGTGTGTGAATTCAAAATTCTAATCCTATTAGTCACTATGAGAGTCCAGCTGCAAGCTGCTGCACAGGAAGTGGTTCTAACAAAGGTTTTGTTCAGACAAGAGAACAGTAACGTCCGCACACACACACACACACACACACAGAGTCATACCACACTTGTGAGTGTTGACATTCATCACACCCTTATGTAAACCTGATGCTAATCTTAAGCCTACACACAAGTCATGTTCCTCAATGAATGTGCAACTGCAATAAAGAAGACAACAAAACAAATTTGTCCCAGAATGTCACAATTTTCACATACATATTTAAACAAAAATGTACAACAGTTAGTTACAGACATAACAAGATTAGATGGACATTATTGTAAAAATGTGTTCAAAATTATAATTCGAAAGACATCCCTGACACACGACTTGTGGTTTGGTCCTCGTAAGTATAGGAATACATCAACAAACACACTAATCCAGGTATGACGCAATCCTCTCAGTAACTGTATGTCATCATCAGCGAGACGCCCTCTGGGAGGGAGCGGCCCAGTACAACGTGTTGCCTAATGGTCACACTGGACAGCAGAGTGTGTTCAAGCCATCTGTGGTGTCTACTATACAGTAACAGCAGAGCCAGTAAACACACACTGACCTGTATCGCTGCACTCAGCTATTGCAGTGTTGTTATGGTGAAAGATGAGCGATGTGTATCAGTTATGCAACAGACAACTGTGATGGCTGGGGACCATAGAGGGTTTGTTCCAACACTCTAAGTGTTTCCAAACATCAATGTTGTGTCATTTAATAATTTACAGTATTAGGATCTTACTCATTTTGAACTACATGTTTTTTACAAGCTCAGCACTACTGCTTACATGCTAGCTCGTAAGCTAACGCCCGCTAGTTAGCGTGACTGTTCATTTGTGCAAAGAAAATGTAGCATTTCTTGAACAATTTTGGCCGCTTGGGAGCAGCACGACATTGACATATTTCCCCCACAGGTTGAATATGTTAGTGTGACGTCATTCCCAGCTCCTCATTCCGTTTACCGAGGTAAACGTAATGCAGCGCGAGTAAAAACAACACTTTGCAGGTTAGCTGGCTGTAACAGCACATGTTGAAACACAGTACAACATGCTGTACGGGGTTTATGAGGGTTAATATGTTCCGAAAAATTATGCAATGTGCACGCAGTGTTAAATTGATTTGTAGCTTTCTGTGCAACTTAAACCTGCAATCATTTGGATACTCGGGGGCAGCACAAGCTAGCATATATATCTTATAAATTGATGTGTCCAACATGTAAGCAGTTGCTTTTCTAGCAGTTATATTAGCATTTATTTTGAGTGGTGTTTCTGGCCACCTGAAGAATATGAGTCTAATATTCACTTCATTTCGTGCTCTGGTTTGGTCTCCACCAATGCTTCTTAGCTGCTAATTGCTACACTACGTTCTCAAGCTAGTTGCTAATGTTTTCTGCTGTGTAGTGCTGGGCACATGAACTAATTAAAACTCTTGGGCTGACCCCAAAAATAGTACTTTAAACACCTGTTTTGAATTGTTTCAGGTCAAGGCGGTAACACTATTCTAAGTGTGAAACATTTATTCTATTCCAGTAACACTGTAGTTTGAGGGGAAGTTTTTGTTGCTCTTTGACGATCAATGGCTGTGTGTCGTCTTCCCTGCGTGACTAATACCCTGACAGGTGGTGCTCACACATACTTTGCTGTTATTTGACCTGTGTGCATCTAAAACACACACACACGCACTCATACACACACCATTAAATAAGCAGCTGAGTAATTATGTGTCTGTCTGTCTGTCTGTCTGGATATATTGCAGTGCATGGGTTGGGAGGTGAGTGAGTCTTACAACTGTAAGGAGAGAAAGAAAGAGAAGCGTGTGCACAGCTCCTAAATATTTCAGGTTGGTAGACGCACGATGAATGAAAGCATAGCTGGGTCGATGGACGGAGGTCTGCCACTGCAGGACTGGTGACGTCAGCCCTGTAAACTAAGAACATAATCCTCCAGTGGCCTGACCGGCTCCTTCTATGTAAGAGACTGACATCTAGTGGTAAGATGCCGGAACAACAAATACACACACACACACACACACACGCACACACACTCACTTGTTAAGTTTTGCCGCAGGGGCCCAGATAACCTCCGCGGTGCCATAGAAACACTGATGACACCACCTGATCAAACTGTTCAGTGGAAATTGAAAACGAAAAGAGGTCACAGATAAGGCTCATGAAGTACACTCCTTATCTGTGTGTAATTGTAGTCTGTTGGTTGTTGTTTCCGCTGAGGCCGATGTAGTTTTATGGAGTGACTCTGCGTGTGGAATGTAGGTCAGACATCATCTGCTCTGATGTTACAAACTGGCTGCAGGCTTTATTGATGCTACGGTGGCTGGCTGCTCTCACGTGGGGCCAACTGTCGCATTTCACAGTTGAAGAAGTCGGTACGCTGTGTGCTGCCCCAACACCACAAGGGTTATGTTATTAGACCAATAATCGACTGCTACATAAGCCTCTGTGCATTGATGGGCTATGACCTTTGAACTGAGCTTTATCAGCATAACGCCTACATTCTTATCAAGGGGTTGATGATGGCTTGGAAAGAAAACATTGCATCACATTATGGATATTACTCATGGCACTCTTTTTGCTCCACTGAATTTCAGTCTTACAGCTGCACTGATGAATATTTTTACTCTAACACTGGATCGAATGACTGCAGCTAATGTTAAAGGGGTTGATCCAAGATCCAAGATGAGAAGACATGTATTACATTTAGATTATTACTTATTATTTAGATGGGATAATAACCCAGCTTAGAAACTGTACTTCCACACAGCAACAAAACAAGAGTCAAATCATGTCCGTTAATGGCAGCTACTGTTCATTGTGCTGCTCGTGCTCCAAGCTGTCATCATTTGCATGTTTTACCACTTCATCTGTATGTGCACGAACCCTTGGCACCTAAACCTTCCGCAGGAGGACTTGAGCCTGCATTCGGACTCTGGTTTTGATCCGTTTTTAGTCCATGGTTTAGGTTCAGTTTGAGGATTCCTTGTGGTTAAAACCACGTCACAAAACACCTTGATTCAGGTCTCTCGAAACAGGATGTACGAGGGCCACCTGCAGAGCTTCGGGATAAACACAGGCGCTGGTCCAGAGCCATCACAAGAGCAGCAGGATGACTCTCAACCTGATTCCTGGTCCAAATCCAAGCACGGGACACCGGGGCCATGGAACGGACCACCGCCGCAGACCGACATCGAGTTCCGCATGGCGGAGCTCCACAACAGGCACTTCCTTCTGCTGAAGATGCAGCGCTTCAGGAAGAGGACGGAGGACAATGATGTCGGGACCACAGAGGGAAGTGAGTCAATGAATATGTCCACTTCAAATAAGCACGTAATGCAGATGCAAGCTATCTAAAGTGTACAAATAAATATAACGCTTTGTACTTTTCTTTTACCACTAAAAGTTTGGTAAAATAAATAGTAATTTATTCAACGTTTTTGCCAGCAAGCTATATTCAACAAAGTTATCTAAGTAAAAAAAAAAAAAGAAGCTTTTTCCCCTTTACCACCATGCAGTTGAAATAAATAAATACATTTATTTTACTCTCATGTTTATCTTTTACTCGTTTTCCAACAAAAAAACTAGCCAGAAAACTAGCACCAACAAAGTTAGCTGACAAACTAGAAGCTGGCTATTATTTCTTCCCCTCTGAAGTACTTCCATCTCATCACCATAAAGGATAATCATGAGTAAAATGGGAAATATCGTGTGGGGACAACATGGAATAAATGATTAGATGTGTGTTAAGGCCTACGAAAAATATGAAATGAGTTCAAGAGGCAAATAGAGGAGTAAAATGAATTGAAGAGTTGTTGTTCCACTCCATTTGAGTTATTTAACTGACAATATTATTCATTGTCGTATTTCTAACTTGCCTAATAACCTTTTTGCTCCATTAAGAACTGCTGCAATGGTTACAAATAATGAAGAACGGGTGCAGGAGCATGCTCGATGTGTTCAGCTTTGCTAACGTCTTCCCACTGTGTGGTGTTTGTCAGTGACCTGTGAGGACAGCGACCAACTGTGTGAGCTGGAGACCATCCAGAGGGAGCTTGACGAGCTGCGGGTTAAAAAGGAGGAGTTGGAGAAACAGGGAAATCGCTCCGAACTCAGAACAAACACAGGCATGTTTGTCTTTACCAATTTGTATCTTCATAATGGAGTTTAAAATTCAGACTTTCCATCACTGGAAAATATACGTTTTTTGTTAGATGTTGCTTCATGAATCTATGATGTCTCTGCTCATGTTTTAAATCAGGTGAACAAGGCACCAATCCCACTTCTTATAAAACGGAGGCACCGCGAGGGGGGATCTACATGCTACCGCGTCCCGAGTTGCCACAGGAGGAGTTTACACTGCCGCACAGTGTGAAAGTTAGTCCTGTAGCAGACACACCAGCCGGCTCAGTCATTCCAGGTAAGTTACACACTTATAACCATCTCAGTTCAGTCATGCAGTCAATGCAGACATTCTTATGGAATACTAGGCTACTGTGACATTTTTTATGAAATGCTATGTTAAGACATTTTATGACATTCCCTAGTATGACATTTTGATGGGATAATGTACGATACTATACATTTTATGACTTTTTTATGGCATACTATACTATAGTATGAATTCTTAATGGCTCTTTATGACATACTGTACCATTTCTTGACTTTTACTATAGCATATTATACTATGATAGTCTTACATTTTCTTTATGACATACTATACTATTTCTATTACATACTAACCCATGACCTACGATACTATAAGGGTTTCACAGAGTAAGCAAAGTTACGCACAGTCTTGCCACTGGGTACTGCTGGAGGGGCGTGGGGCGTTATCTTTTACTCGTTTTCCAACAAAAAAACTAGCCAGAAAACTAGCACCAACACAGTTAGCTGACAAACTAGAAGCTGGCTATTATTATGCTGGAGGGGCGTGGGCACTGCTGGAGGGGCGTGGGCACGCCAGCCTCAAAATGGTGCTGTTCAGGTGGACAGGGCCAGCAAACGTGACTGTGAAGTAGCCGACACAGACACTTGCTGACACAGAGGGATGAGGAGATGCTGAGCACAGATTGAGGCAAAGGGTGCACACGAGGCGTAAACACAGCACTCTAAACTAATTTGACACACTTTACTATGACTTTTTAATATTTTTCGACATACTATAATATGACTTCTTTTTACTTTTTTCAGCATACTATACTATGACTTTTTAGATTTTTTTAATATACTATACTATGACCTCATTTTACTTTTTCGACATGCTATGCTATGACTTTTTTTGACATGCTATACTATGACTTTTTTCGACATGCTATACTATGACTTTTTTTGACATGCTATAATATGACTTTTTTCGACATGCTGTACTATGACTTTTCTCGACATGCTATACTATGACTTTTTAGATTTTTTTAATATACTATACTATGACCTCATTTTACTTTTTCGACATGCTATACTATGATTTTTTTCGATATGCTATACTGTCTTTTTTTGACATGCTATACTATGACTTTTCTCGACATGCTATACTATGACTTTTTTCGACATGCTATACTATGACTTTTTTCAACATGCTATACTATGACTTTTCTCGACATACTATACTATGACTTTTTAGATTTTTTTAATATACTATACTATGACCTCATTTTACTTTTTCGACATGCTATACTATGACTTTTTTCGACATGCTATACTATGACTTTTCTCGACATGCTATACTATGACTTTTTTCGACATGCTATACTGTCTTTTTTTGACATGCTATACTATGACTTTTCTCGACATGCTATACTATGACTTTTCTCGACATGCTATACTATGACTTTTTTCAACATGCTATACTATGACTTTTTTCGACATGCTATACTGTCTTTTTTTGACATGCTATACTATGATTTTTTTCGATATGCTATACTGTCTTTTTTTGACATGCTATACTATGACTTTTTTCGACATGCTATACTATGACTTTTTTCGACATGCTATACTATGACTTTTTTTGACATGCTATACTATGACTTTTTTCGACATGCTATACTATGACTTTTCTCGACATGCTATACTATGACTTTTTTCGACATGCTATACTGTCTTTTTTTGACATGCTATACTATGACTTTTCTCGACATGCTATACTATGACTTTTTTCGACATGCTATACTATGACTTTTTTCGACATGCTATACTATGACTTTTTTTGACATGCTATACTATGACTTTTTTCGACATGCTATACTATGACTTTTTTTGACATGCTATACTATGACTTTTTTCGACATGCTATACTATGACTTTTTTTGACATGCTATACTATGACTTTTTTCGACATGCTATACTATGACTTTTTTTGACATGCTATACTATGACTTTTTTCGACATGCTATACTATGACTTTTTTTGACATGCTATACTATGACTTTTTTCGACATGCTATACTATGACTTTTCTCGACATACTATACTATGACTTTTTAGATTTTTTTAATATACTATACTATGACCTCATTTTACTTTTTCGACATGCTATGCTATGACTTTTTTCAACATGTATACTATGACTTTTTTCGACATGCTATGCTATGACTTTTTTCGACATGCTATACTGTGACTTTTCTCGACATACTATACTATGACTTTTTAGATTTTTTTAATATACTATACTATGACCTCATTTTACTTTTTCGACATGCTATACTATGATTTTTTTCGATATGCTATACTGTCTTTTTTTGACATGCTATACTATGACTTTTCTCGACATGCTATACTATGACTTTTTTCGACATGCTATACTATGACTTTTTTCGACATGCTATACTATGACTTTTCTCGACATACTATACTATGACTTTTTAGATTTTTTTAATATACTATACTATGACCTCATTTTACTTTTTCGACATGCTATGCTATGACTTTTTTCAACATGTATACTATGACTTTTTTCGACATGCTATACTGTGACTTTTCTCGACATACTATACTATGACTTTTTAGATTTTTTTAATATACTATACTATGACCTCATTTTACTTTTTCGACATGCTATACTATGACTTTTTTCGACATGCTATACTATGACTTTTCTCGACATGCTATACTATGACTTTTTTCGACATGCTATACTGTCTTTTTTTGACATGCTATACTATGACTTTTCTCGACATGCTATACTATGACTTTTCTCGACATGCTATACTATGACTTTTTTCAACATGCTATACTATAACTTTTTTTGACATGCTATACTATGACTTTTCTCGACATGCTATACTATGACTTTTTTCGACATGCTATACTATGACTTTTTTCGACATGCTATACTATGACTTTTTTTGACATGCTATACTATGACTTTTTTCGACATGCTATACTATGACTTTTTTTGACATGCTATACTATGACTTTTTTCGACATGCTATACTATGACTTTTCTCGACATGCTATACTATGACTTTTTTCGACATGCTATACTGTCTTTTTTTGACATGCTATACTATGACTTTTCTCGACATGCTATACTATGACTTTTTTCGATATGCTATACTATGACTTTTTTCGACATGCTATACTATGACTTTTTTTGACATGCTATACTATGACTTTTTTCGACATGCTATACTATGACTTTTTTTGACATGCTATACTATGACTTTTTTCGACATGCTATACTATGACTTTTTTTGACATGCTATACTATGACTTTTTTTGACATGCTATACTATGACTTTTTTCGACATGCTATACTATGACTTTTTTTGACATGCTATACTATGACTTTTTTCGACATGCTATACTATGACTTTTTTTGACATGCTATACTATGACTTTTTTCGACATGCTATACTATGACTTTTTAGATTTTTTTAATATACTATACTATGACCTCATTTTACTTTTTCGACATGCTATGCTATGACTTTTTTCAACATGTATACTATGACTTTTTTCGACATGCTATGCTATGACTTTTTTCGACATGCTATGCTATGACTTTTTTGAACATAACATACAATGACTTTTTAAAAACCTTTGTTTGTGATGTGTTACAAATCAGCTCAAAGGCTGCAACATGAATGGGAGACCAGACGAGTTAAAAGTAATAAACAACATATTTATTCAAAGAACACATACACTAAACTACCAAAACTAATCCGCATCCATGTCGGCCAAAGAAGAGCCCGTCCACTGTTCAGGGAGAGAAACTATGAAGCTGGAACCTCAGCAGGCTCAGGTACGGCTCATTAGTTGATGCTGGACATCCTCAGAAACAGAAAGAGAGCAAAGGGGACAGAGTGGAAGGGAGGGGTCGTCACAAATACTATACTCTGACTTTTTTCGCTATACTTCACTATGACTTTCTTTTACGGCCCTGCTCTCCACTTAGCCACCGTCGCCCTAGACGTATCGTATAGAATACGATTGAAAAGTCATACTATACAATGCCATAAAAAATGTCATACAAAGTTCATAGTAAAGTATGCCATACAAATGTACCCCCCACACAGTTTATTGTGATTAAGCCCCAGCAGTCATACAGTTGTCTACATTCGAGTGTCCATTAGGCCGGTAACAGTTGTTCTCTGTCTCTCAAGTGGACTTTCTCGGTCAAACACCAGCGCTCACCAAGTGTCCATCCTGTGAAGCGGTCGTCTTCACAGAAACCCGCAGCAGAGTGGGCCACGCTTCGTGGACGATTTGCTTCATGTGCACCTTGACGGGGTATGTCTTTCTGAACCTGACTGGCTGTAGATAACTTCACTTTGCCAGACTGCAGTGGTAACACTAGTCTGAATGAAATGTTTTGTAAAAAACACTTGTTCGCTTTCTTGGCAATAGTCTAATGTCTGTGCATGAAATTAGCTTAGCTGAGCAGGGGGGAACCCGCTAGACTGCTTCTGCCTGAAGGTACGGCCAGTAGCTGATAGCGGTTAATATTAGCCAATGTTAGCTAACTGTAGATGGTTATTACTGTGTAACTGACACTACTGAGTCAGTAGATGTTGTGTGTTTAAGCTGACCACTATTTTCCAAAGGGATTTACAGTTTAAAACAAATGTTGGGGAGTTTGACACCTTTGCTGTTGCATCCTCGCTCTCTTCCTTCCTTCCACAGGTGTGTTGGAGGCTGCTGTTTAATCCCTTTCTGCATGAGCAATCTGAGAAACGTCCACCACCAGTGTCCCGAGTGTCGAGCAACCATACACACCCACCAGCCATTTTGACACGGAGGTTACCATGTTACCAGCCCTGGTGTGATGTGTACAGTACGATCCACGGCGTCTATACTCGGGTGACCCCTCGCCGCGGTCTTGGAGCCGTCTGGGACTCTGCCTCGGCCATTTGACTCAACAGCTGATCTCGGCAATGTAGCTGGAGTCGACTACACCGCTGGAACAATCTGCACAAAGGCTCAGATAACTTAAAGCTCTAGTGTGTCGGCTCTAGCGGTGAGGTTGCAACCAACTGAAACTTCTCCCGTGAGCCATACTTATTCATAATATTCTACATTTCTGCCAACTGAGCCCCCTGAATACCTTAATCTTTCAGGAAAATCAACTGTTAACACTGTGACCTACTTAAAGAATATCTAGACTAGCTTATGTGACGGATAAACTCCAAACAAATGGATCGCTGGCTTTTCTGTCAACAATCGAATGACTTTCGTGCACATCTGTTATCTCAAAATGGAAATACTTTGAACAGATGCAAATACGGGCGTGTGAAACGCAAAGTCTGACAAACAATGGTTTACATACACGGCCAGCAGCAACACAATTTAAATGTTGTGCCTTCCTGTATACTTCTGTTTTAAATATTGTTTGTGATAATGTTATAAGAAATGTTGGTTATTCTGTAATTAACTTCTGTAGAAGTGCTCACAGTCCACCAATTTTATTGACACAGAAAGGCATACAGTACTTATATACATCTTTTTGAGTATTTACATTATAGAGACCCCATGGATGTTACACATGTAGAAAAATATGCATTACGTCTATATAAATATGTACACAATGTGCAAAACATATGGCATACAAACAAGAGGCATAGCATGGGCGGTGGAGAGAGAGGAGACTCGGCTACAATGACTGATGTAAATGTCCCCAAAATACATCGACTGTAATGAAACGTCTGGTCTGCTCTTAAGTTCAGCGTCTCAACCAACAAATGTTTACATGATAAACTCTGCAGGTGAAGTGGGACACGCAGGAGAGCTGGAGTCAGTACGGGGGGGAACCTGAGCCGACACCTGCTGACAGGAACCTTAAGGGTTCTTCAGATTGACCATGCCTCCACAAACCCCTAACTTTAGAGGGCTATTCAAACATGCTTTTGAACTTATAAACTGTATTACTCTGTAGTAAAAGTTTCATGAAAAATCCAGGCAGGATCCGACATACAGTACAGTATATCACGGGTAACCCACAAGTTGTGAAACTCCCTCAAGCTGATTGAGGTTAGGCGTTGACCGTGAATGGTTCAGGTTAGCGTCGGTCGGGCAGCGAGAGTTTTCACAACATGCGGGTAACCATGTAGACGTGATCGTACATCAAAAGGAGAGCAGCCAGTATTGCTTTAAGCTGTAGATTTACCGTAGCCAAGACGTTTGTGCACGTCCGATATGAAAAGGAAGTAATGAAACGACTCTGCAAACCTGGAATATACACATGGAATCCTCTTTTACGTCGGCGTGAAAGCAAGATTAAATGTTTTGTCTTTTCGCTTTCACCCCGCAAAAGTGAAAAATACAAAAAAAAATGTGAGACAATAACAAAATGTGATAATATGTTCCACTGCCCTTTTTTTGGCAACACAATATTAAATGTGTCAGCCTTAAAGCTGACTGAGGAAAACAAAGAGTTTAACTCGTCATCTTATAGGAAACATGAATCCACTAGTGATTCTTACCCTCAGCGATACTCAGGGTCCCAGCACCCCGACTCAACCAAAGGTGCACCAACCAGGAATGAGCACGAGAATGAGGTCATCTCATACAATTTTGTGTTGAAAAACGGCCTCATTTAAATGTTTGTGCTAAAAAAACAAAGCCCCAACAGAAGAGAGGCAGCGCCCCCTAGTGTTCATGGACATAATGACACGTTTAAGTCACAATTCTAAATGTGATTTCACTGGACGTGAAAAAAAAGACGAGTAAAAAAAAGCTATCGTGTTTCAAAGTGCCATACAGTGAGACCGCATCAAACCCAAAATAATATCCTTAACTGAGACACTAAATCAGTAAGTCAATATTCAGGGTTGAAATCTAACTCGTGGGATATGATGCAATCTGTTTAAAATGATGATTTAGAATTCATGACAGCTTTAAAAGTAGCTAAGCCCTCTTCACTGTGCATCACACCTCAAAGGTGCCGGTGCGTGTTTGACTGTCGGACACCAACTGAACAACACAGATAAAAAAAACAAAACACAGGAAACAGTCATCAGGAGGCTTTTGAAGAGTTTGGTTTTAAACATGTCAACCGAATGATTTGATTTCATAGATATTAGTACATCGTTTTCAGACAACTCGTGGGCAACGGGTGAGAAAGAGCTCGAGACGGCCCGTGAGTTAACATGAATACAATCATGCACACAGAGTCACAGGTGTACATGCAGCAGACGGGAAGACAAATCGACACACACACACACACACACACGCGCGCGCGCGCGCTTCTCTCACATATCCACTTGGTCAGTAACTGATGCATCACGAGAGACTATTTCCTCAGCCAAATATTACTTTAGAATGGGGCGGTGCTGAAGGTCTTTTTCTTTATTTTAAGCTTCTGTTGAGGTTCTGGAATGAAGCTTTAAACATCTGTCGCCATTACTAATACTAATAATACCAGCCTAGCCTCATCTTTGTCTGCAGCTGTGCAGAAATAAAACATAAATAAAAAGAAAACATGTTCTGAATGACGCTTGAAACTATTTGGTCCAGCCCGACTTCAGAGCATTCTGGTTCATCCAAATGATGGTTGGTCACTCAATCAGTGGGCTGTTAAAGCAGATTAATTGATCGGCTACATGGAATTGTTAACCAGCACATTTGTGGGCTAGTGATGCAATCATTTTCCACACACACACACACACACACACACACACACACACACACACACACACACACACACACACACACACACACACACACACACACACACACACACACACACACACACACACACACACACACACACACACACACACACACACACACCTCGATATAAAGCTCATCTCCAGCGACATCTTCCCTCCTTGGTACAACTTGCAGTTCAAACCCTTCTGGATCTGCGTCTGCATGTCTTATAAACTGACATTTGTTCCCTTTCCACCGCTTTATGTCAGTTTACTATCAGAAGAGAAAAAGCTGGCGACTTTGTGAGCGAAGTCCCATTTTGTCTAAATTACATTCAAAGTAAGATACTTGGACGACAACTGCAGCATCTCTAGATGTGCATCACCGCGGATATGCAAAGTTTGCATTTCCTTGAACGAGGCGCCTCTCCGCCCCTCACGTGCATAGCTCTCACACAGACGGAGGAGCTTCCTCCTCTCGCCATCCGACTGAAGTCTTTTCTTCTTTAGAGTCATTGGTTCGTCAGAAGGGAAACATCTGATACAACGCGTCAGATTAGTCAGCGTACGCGTGATGTACAGTATGTGGTAGACTGGACCAGTGAGAACAGAGGCGTGACCTCCTCTCAGTTAGGAATCCCTTTAAAAACGTCCGCTCAGACCTAGTCTAGACTCAGCCTCCCCAGGGGGAGAGGTCAGCAGCTGAGGCTGCACCGACACCGGCACGTCCCAGACCAAGCCTCATTTAAAATTCTTATCGAGAATATAAATTCCATTTGTTATTACTAGATTACATCTGTAGTCTGTGAGCTGTCATTTAGAGCGACACATTTATTGTGCTGTAATGACCGGCGTCTATAGCCTAGAATGGCTCAATATGCTCCAGTGGACACCACGTGACACCACGTCTACCCGTTGACATGCAGCTACTGTGCTTACACAGTCAGACAGACGCAGTGGTCACAGTGACAGACAACCAGTCAATGCCGTCAGACATCAATGCTGTTCAGTTATTTTAGTGTGGTTTAAAGAGTATTTACAAACAGTCCGTGCTGCCAGAATTCATTTGGCTCCGTCTCTTTAAGTGATCTTACATGGAATTACATGGAATCTCTGACCCTGAAGAAGTCTTTTTAAAATCCCTTGATATGATCGGGGGTCTCGTCTTAGTGATGATGTTATTCTGGCTGTTCAGCCGTTTGAGGCCCTAACTCCTAACTGTGCAAACTCCTGCGTGTAGTTCAACTTGAATCAGTGCCTGTACAGCATATTCACTGTAGTATAGTGAGAATATTACTGATGTTTGATGTACTAGTGAGAGTTGTACGGCACAAAATGCCACGTTTTCTCCCTGTTAAAAATGTGGAAACTCAACCTCGTCGATCCCTTTCCTCTTCTCTTCATCCATTCATCCATCCATCCTGGCTCAGCTGCTCTCTTCCTCCTTTTCGTCATCCACCCCTCCGTCAGTCCCAGTGCAGCTGCAGGTCTTGTGCATCCAGGAAGTCTGCTGGCATTCCCAGAGGTGTGAGTGACCCAGCAGGACCTGGCGGCATGGTGAGGTCCAGCCACTCCATGTTGTCCAGGCCTGGGTCGGACAGGCCCATGTTGAGCGAGGACGGCGAGGAAGAGTCGCAGAAGGACAAGTCTGACGTGTCCATGGGCGAGTAGGGTTGCTGCTCCATCAGCTGGGCCTGCAGCTCCTCCATCAGGCCCCGCGTGCGCGCGTCTGACGCCGGTGACGTGTCGGCCAGGGTGCGCTCCAGAAAGGCCTCCAGCTGATTGTCTGTGGCCAGCGAGGAGAGGCTGGGCAGGCCGTGGCCGATGAGGGGGCTCAGGGTGGGCGGGGGAGCCAGCTGGATCTGTGCAGGCGGCCTGGAGAGAGCCGTGTTGACCGGCAGGGTTGAGATGTTTGCCGTGACTGGGAGGGTCTTATTGTGAGACACGTGAGGGTCCTGCTGGATAAATGGAGTGATTTCTGGAGGAGGGGGATAAAAACAAGCTCGTCAGAATTTAGAGTAGCCTCCGTCATATTAGCCAAGACATCATGAGTACGTAAAAGGCTGATATGATTCATAATCAATTCTGTGTACATAATCTGTGACGTCACCAAACTCTAAATGTTGCTGCCGACGAAGCAGTTTCCTCCTCATATGCCTGAGACGAGAACGTTTTCAACACGCTCGTACTGAACAGAATGTGGGGGGGGGGTGTGTGCTGTCGGTGCCTTTACCTCCGCTCTGTATGAGGATGTCGAACAAGTCATCCATTTGCTGGCTGGTTGCTGTGGGAACCTGAAAAGACAGTCGACAAGGTTTACGAGACTGAAGGCAGAAAACAAGAGAACAGAAAGTGTTCTGAAGGACACGGTGGTGCGTCTCTCACCTGTGAAACGTTGTTGACGTGCAGGTTGCGGCTCTGTTTGATGGCCTCCTCATAGCGGGGAGGCTCTCGTATCTTGGGAGGCTGAGGAACAAGAGAGGTGGGCTGAAGGATGAAGGTAGGCTGGGGAGAAGAAGACTGGAAGGATAAGAGAGAGACGGAGAATTAAGAACCATCTGTATGAACCCCCCCCCCCCCTCCCTCCTGTGATAACTCAGCACTGATACCTTATTGAGGGGTCCGTTGGAGATGTGACGGTTGGGTGAAGCTCGTGGAGAGACCCGGTTCTCTGGGCTACTTCTCAGGAAACACTGTGGATTCATCTCAGGCCGAGTCCGGCTCTCCAAACCAGTCGTGTTACTGCACATAGTCAGAGTCTGTCAACACACAAGACAGATGCTAACATCAGTGTTGTTCTCAAGAAGGAACTGGAAACACAGCAAACGGGATGAGGGGCAGACACCTTCGTACCTCCCACTATACATGAGACGATACGAAAATGTCAAGTCAGGATCATCAGTCACAATATTATGCAAATTGTCATTAAATGTGCTTACAATTGGAAAATGAAAAGAACGTTTTTCTTTGTGAAAAACAGCATAGATCATAAGGTCTGCATCCACAAAGGGTAGATTTAAAGCTAACGTCGCTACAGGGCTCATTACTGTCTTCGGACAGCGCTGGATAAGCATTATTGTTGAAGGCAAGGCAATAAGAGACATGAGATAAAGTCACTTTGCACAACTTCTCAGGGAAATGCAACTAACTGCGCGACCTGGCTGACCTGGAGCAGCGGGTTGTGGTTGGATAACTGCTGGTTGGATGCCGTCTCCCTCTTAGTGGTTTGCCGCTGAGGAGCTGAGACCTGGACCAGGCCTGGATTTGAGACTGTGGCCTGAAGAACCGGCTGAGAGAAGGAGAAAAGGGTGTAACATGTAACATATAGTGACTCTATACATCCAGTTTTCTAATTAGTAAGCCCCTAAAGCAGGTAAGCAAGCTCTGACGCTTCTCTAACAGACACCACAACATGTGATGTCACTCTAATTTTTTTTTTTTTAAGCAATCGTACCTGCAGGCTGACATTGGTGTTTGGCAGCTGGATTGCTGTAGCGCTGTTGGGTAGCGAGACAGGGAGGAGGATCCTCCCAGCTTGGCCTGTGGTGGTTAACAAGGTCTGGGGCTGACCCAGCACCTGGGACACCCCGCCTGGGTGGCTGATGAAGAACTGCTGCAGGCTCGGGGCAGCAGGCTGGGGCTGGAGTTTGGGACTTCTCTGTGACTGGGAGAGGAGGCGAGGGCTGCCGATTATTTGGGGCTGGGCTTGGGGCTGGATCTGGGTGATGATCTGGGTTTGGGTCTGGAGCTGGAGAGGCTTGCCAGAAGAAACAGTCACATCCTCCAACTTGACTACTGTTGGCCGGGGGGAGAGAGTCTGGATGCCCAGGATAGAGTTGGGGATTGTACCGGCAGCGGATGAACAGTTCGACAGGACCGTGCCCTCCATTTTTACCACATTTGAGCTCCGGATAGTAGAAACAGGGTTCATGGCAGGTCCAGAGTCAGCGATGCAGCCCCCCTGGCCTCTCTTCTCCACCTCCAGCTGCATCTTCAGCGCCTCAACCAACCTCTGCTCCTGCTCCAGCTTCTTCATCAACTCCACTATCTGCTGCTCCTTTTCATGGAGCCGCCTGTCTTTTTCTTCCGGGACTTGAAAAGACGACAGAGGCGAGGACAGTGCACCTGGCCAGCCAGAGCTCAACATCTGCGTTTCAGAAAGAGCCTCAGACATGCCGAGATCCTGCTGGAGGGTCGAGCGATCGGCGGGAACGGGTGAAACCGGCGGAGTCGGGTTCCTGTTCTCTGGAGCCACCTGCTGGACTGGAAGGACTATGGCGGGGCTGCTGGTGGTGACCTCCATGGGCATGGAGGAGACGGCGGGGACAGGAATAGTGGCGGGAGCCGAGGTGCAGTGGTTGTCCTGGAAAGGCTTCAGTCTTTCCATCAGGTCAGTCTTTGTTCCCGACACGGGGAGGCCACGCAGCTTCAGCTCCAGTTTTAGTTCAGCCACCTGGACAAATACAAATATGATCACATGAACAATTTTAGACTGGTGCTAGAGGAGGAGTGCAGCTGATGCCGACTAGCTTAGCACAAAGACTGGAGGCAGGGAGAAACAGACGGCCAGGCTTAGGCCAAAGACAATCTGCCGTCTAACATCAGATGACCAACAAGACTCCAAGAAGTCACTGATCTCGGCAAAGAAATACAACTTTTACACGTTTTGCACGTATTAAACAGTAAGATACTGCATCTGTCTGTATAATCAATGTGTTTATCAGGGAGCGTTAGAGGTGCTGTTGTTAGGCGACTTAACTACCTTTGGACAGAGCAGGACTAGCCGCTTCTCCTGCTTTCCCTTGAATTTTGTGTTAAACCAATGCAACTTTGAGAAAAATAGATTTGAAGCTGAACAATATGAAGTCTGTGCCCTCAGGCCATCTCTGTTTTATCAAATGACTAAACAGAACCTTGTTAGATCTTACGAGAGCTTATCAGATTGTTGCTACTGCTGGCTGTGCGATATCTCGACACAGATCAATTTCAACAGCTGAGTCGGCCTAAAACAAAAACGACAATTTCTACCTTTAGGCCACAATCATAACTATAATATCAAAGCTGCTGGCCTCTGCTTTTCCAAGCTACAGGGGTGAAGGGGAATGCTGGTACCAAATACCTTCATCTCCTCCAGATTGGCAGGCAAGACTCCCGGCTTGCGGTTTGAGAGAGAGTTGTTTGGACGAGCCGGAGCTGGAGTTACGGGGGGAGGTGGAGGTGCAGTGGGCAAAGACACCATGATGGAGGTCGGAAGGCTCCCGGCGCTGCCGCTCTGACCCTCGGCTACAGGCCTTCGGTGAGAAATGAGACACAGAAACACGAGGTCATCGTTACATCCCAAAATGATTTACAGTGCTTGCGTACCACGGGAATGAGAAACAGAAAAGAGGAAGGGGAGGTGGGAGAAAGAGGGAACAAAGGAGTATTAACAGAGAGCTCACGGAAGAGACAGGAAAGAGAGAAAGAGGAAGTCTGTTCCCAGTATGAACAAAACAGCCATCCTGTGCCTCACTAACAAAGCCAGTCAACCAAACCACAGCGCAGTAGTTCAAAGGGAGCTTGGTCATGCTGCGGCTGGGAGACATTCATGAAAACAGCAGCTGGTGAAGCAACATCTTGGTAGTTATTCATATGATTAGATGCAAAGTTGTTATTGGAAACTAGCTAACGGGCCTCTGGGTCACTGAAAACAACGGCACTCGACTATGGAGACGAGCCAAAACCGAACAAAAACAACACAATTACAAAGTTCTAATGTGTTTTGTGCGTACTTGAGCGGTGCCGGTAATATAGTCTGGTAGTTGTAATGCTGCTGTTGCTGGCTAAGGATCTGCAGCTGGAGGAACAGCTGCTGTTGCTGCAGCAGTCGGGCATAAGAGGAGTCCATGGGCGCTTCGCTGGCCTCCAGCTTCTGGTCGGGGGGAACATACTGGTGGTACTTGAGCTTTTTCACCCTGGACCTGGGCTCCTTGCCCTTCTTACTGCGGCTCTTCTCTGACGGAGACTTCTGCTGACTTTGCTGTTGCGGGAGGAAACAAAAAGAAATGAACCAGTCTGTCCAGCAGTGTTCAAATATTACAGAAATATATTGAATTTAGTAAAAAAAACAAAAAAAAGCTCTTACTTTCACCAGTGTTGGGCCTGGTTTTAAGGTAGCAGCTGGGATGACTGGCTGTGCCGGAGGGACGGCTGGGCGGCTGGCAGGCTGTTCGATCACAGAGATCACTTTCACAAAGTCTGTTGTTGCTTGAGGAGCAACTGGGAAGGTCTGAAGACAACAGAAAGACACCAATCACTGCAACGCAAACGCTGAACTTTGAACAAACACCGTTATGACGTTTGAAGGTATAAAGACCTGGGGCTATGCGAGCAGGCACACACACACACATGTTTTACTAGTCCTGTATCTGACCTGCTGCGGGGTGATGGGTACCGGTGGTGCCGGGACTAGAGAAGGCGTCTCTGGCACTTTGATCTCCGCGGGAGAGGGGACACGACTCTGAGACTCCTGGCTGGCTAGGTGCTCTGGGGACAGGGCATCGCAGCTGTCTTCATCCAACACTTTCGGATAATTCACCGTACCCACTGACAGGACAACAAAACAAAAAGTCCAGCACTTAATCACTCACTGGTTTTTTGTATCTCTGTGCAAGTAATACACAACTTTTATCATAATGTCTGTCCCAAATCCCTGCACGGCTGATCAACCATGACTTCTTCCCGATAACTGTCCATCAAGGCTCTACAACAATTGCACAGGCTGTCTAATACGGCAACATTAATCGTTTTACCATCACTGTTTCTCTGCGTCTCACCGGTGATTGCCTGTTTCACACTGGAGTCCACAGGCAGGATGTTTTTCTCCACCAGCTCCAGGGGGCCGGGTCTCTGGGCGATCTTCTCGTTCAGGTTGTCGGCCAGCCGAGCCCGCTTCAGTCTCATTTGAGTGGCTTGTAATGAGGGTTCTGCTCCGGTCTCTGAGGAACAAAAAAAGATTAAAAAAAAACAACAACTGTAAAACTTCAGCTTGACGATTTCATGTTTGCGGCGCTGGCTAGAAAAGTATCTGTTTGTTAAAAGCATCGTGCCAACTGGAATTCTATTATGCTTTAAAAAAAAAAGCCCACATGGAACACCAGATAATACTTTACGTGTTCGTAGTGAGAACTAGAGGATCAGCAGTACCTTGCAGGATGTGCATCCTGATCAGCTCTGCTCTCTCTGGACGACTGCGGATCTTGTGCTTGAGGAAATTTTCAGTCTGAAGAGAAAGACAGGCAGTCAGTTAATGGTCTGAACCTTCATGCCACACAACGGTCCAGGAGTTGATTTCCTCTGCCTCTCGAGTCCACAGCTAGCACCGTGTTTCCAACATACCCTGGCTCTCTCCAAGCTGCGAATCTGCCCGTGGAACGCTGCCGGGCTCTTCAGAGCTGCAACACATTACATTTTCATAAATGCAAAAGTCGGAGCACAATATTAAAAACAAACTATCTAGAAAAACAGCAAACATGTTGATTATCTCAGCCATCATACACACGACATCAGCCTTTCAGTGAGTGATGGACACTCACGTGGCATGATGCCCTGGTCCACCAGCTGCTCCCGGGTTCGCCTTTGCTGAAGCCTCAACTGCAGGACTGCAAACAAGAAATATTATCAAAGAAAAACAGAGTGACTTTGATTGTAATATAAGTACATATAATATAAAGTTCTATAAGTAAAAAAACATAAGAAAAATGAGTGAAAACAGACAGAAGAACGAGGTATTGTGTACAAATAACATAGGAAATGAAAAAGCTGAGAAGGCAACCACACACTAAACCCCCCCCCCCCCACCCCCGTACCACTGATGCATCACTTCATCCTGCTCTTGAGTCATTGACAACATGCAATAACATAATTCTATCGGCGACATTTTGCATTCAGGACGTAAGTTATCCATCCAGTCGACCCCATTTTTTATAAGCATTGGTTACAACCATAAGTGCATGGTAGCGTGGTGGAACTATACTATTTCTGAGCTGGCAATAAAAGCCTGAAGGAGACTTCAGTCTTATCCTGAGGGCTTTACCAGTGCAAGTCATCAGTAGCTGTTTAAGGCTGTGATGGTGTTTCATTATGTTTCCCCCATAAGCCTTTGTTTACCAGGGTATGACATTCCACATGCTGTTTACATCTGGACCACTGCTACCCCAAAATCAAAACAACGGGGAAAGCAATCAGAAGAAGCAAAGACGGACATCCACCAAAATATTAGACTTGATTATCATTTATTTCATCCCTTTATGTCCATCTGTTTAAAAAGGTGGGCATTTGTTTTATTAACCCACAAACACTGCCAGAAGTCCTGGACAAGCCTGCAACAGCACATGCCTACTCGAGTGGAGAAAAAGAGCACAATAACAAGAAAGAGTGCTCACCTGCTCTGAACCTAGTGCAGCGGTCAGTGGGGGTCTCTACCTCCGTGTAGGCCATTGTCTGAGCGTGAGAGTCCAGGCCTATAGAGCAGTCCAAAATACAACCGAGTGATTACCGGTAAGTCATTTCACCCCAGGGTGACAGTCTTATATTAAAGCCTAAAATATGCAACTTATAGACGCATCATCTCTCAACATCATCAGCCGAATGGCAAGAATCCACAGCTTCTTAGGATTAGATAAGCAACATTAGGCCCGCCCTGCACTCCTCCCACAATGTTTTTTTTACAGCTGGGCCACCTCCTCCCACCCCTCCTCTTACTCCCCTCTCTCTCGGCCAGTTTGGGACGGCTTATTTCCTGGCTGTAGGCGATCCCAACGCAGCCTGATGTGACGTCTACACGGGTTCTTTGTAACTTTAGAAGAACAGTCGAGAGTCCGCGACAAAGGACAATAACAACTTCGTCTTCAAGCTGAAAAGATGAAGTGTTTTATAGCGTTGGTGTTACTTTGTTAGAGGGCCTAACATATGGATGTGTCACATGAAGTAGGAGGCGTTGTAGATTTGCACAAATGAAATATGAACTACGAGTATAGACACTTCTCCATTCATATGAAGGGATGCGTCAAAGCGTGCAGGGAAACAGTAGCTCTCTTGGTCCAACAGGAAACAGGTGGCCCAACCAACGTCACATTTCTAATCTCCCCTTTGCATACATGGCGTACTGGAGGTTTAATTCCAACTAGGGCTGAGGTTAAACAATTACAGAAATCTATTCTGGCTCAACACCGGAGCAGATTCTAGAGATTATTTTTACAACGTCTTAGTTCTGATAGTAAAAATGAGCTAAAATAATATCGGCATAGGGAAAACCATCGCTTCAATTGTCGCTATGCGATCCGATCGCCACTCGCCACAGGCCTACGTTGGACCCAAACTACACTGAATAGTTGGAGAAAGATATGCAGAGGGGACATGTTTGCTTAAGGTGACATAGACTTCCAGTCAGTGGCATTGTCCTAAGTTCCTCCGGGAAACGCTGCTCAGTCTGACGCGCACAAGTTGACCTGTGAACTCAGCAGACGGAGGAGAGAGGCGGCTGACATGACCGAGCGGTTTATGCACACAGTGACAGGCACGTAGTCAGCAGGTCAATGGAGGAATCACAGGCTCGCATGGAAACGTGTCTGTTTCCACTGCAGTCAACAAGTGAACTGAAGTAGATTCAAAGGGTTTAATATAATATATAGATATGGTTAACACAGCTGATGACATGCGGGAAGCAAACAATAAGTGGGATAAAAAGAACCAAAAATGACATGATGCATTACTAAGGAATAGTTTTGACATTTTTGGAATTACACTTATTTGTTTTCTTGTTGCGCATTAAATAGGAAGATGAACACTTTGAAATCCGTCTGGTCAATATGAAAGAGCGAGCAGCCAGCTAGCTTAGCCTAGCATAAAGACCGGCAACAAGAGGCAACGGCAGCGCATGTACATGCTGAGGCCGGTAGCTCCCAGGAATTTTGCAACATTTTTCTCTTTATTTGTCGTCTTTCCTCTTTATTACTGGAACACTGATGGCATAAGACGGAATACACTCATTCAACAGTCATTGTGGTTTCCAGCGGTCCATGAACACATCATGTGTGTCGAACGCTTACATCAGAAAAAGCAGCTAAAACTTACAATCGTGATTTCATCAACATGTCTCATTTAAAATCTCGCCACAAATAATTCTAGAGTTAATTACAGACAACATTCGCGAAGTTTGCCTTCTACTTTGGGAAGTAACCGATAACTAACTTTTTACTACCTTTTTTTGCACTTCTTCATCCTCTTAGCTCTGCGGTCGTCAATAATGATATTGATTTCACATAATAGGCTAATCTCTTCCTGGCCAGACTCTCATTCCCCGTCACAACAGACCCCGAGACCCGAGACCCGAGTCTTCACGTCCCAGACTGCTGACCGAGCAGGGGTCTTACACTCGGGCCTGTCATGATGGCGGACAGATTACGGTAACACCTGCATGTTGAAACCAACATGTGAGAGGCGGTACTCTGCGGCTGGCAAAGAGCTGGGGATGGCGCAGAGTGTGGAAAATATGAGGTGTGTGTTCGCACTGGAAGGGAAATGACAAAAGCCGAGCTGATGAGTGGGCGCTGCTTGTGTTGACATTCCACAAAAAAAAATAAATGTTCCACCGTCGAGTCACTGTTATTGTGCTCTGGTGCAGACAGCAGCAGCAGCCGCCGCCTTGCACGAAAGCACAAAATCCCAGAATTATCCAAAAAGTGTTTAATCTCACAGCTCTGGCTGAACACTCTGCGTTTGTGGACTGTTTCTGACAAACTGGATTTCATATAAGCATGGTCACAGTGACGGCACTGAACTGATCTCCCTAAACCGTCTTAAGCCACGATTAGGAACTGGCAAAGGCAGCAGTGAATCTACCCCACTCCTAAAGCCCGGTAATCGCATATCCATCCATCAGTGTCTGAGTCAGGGCCGCGCGGCTGCCAGAACAACACCAACGCCGTGAGCTTAATGAGAAGCCAACATGTCGGCTGGCTCGCATGATGAAGATGCTGGAATAATGTTTAAAAAAAAAAAGCTGATGGAAGTTTCACTCACTTTTATGGCCCATTTTGAACTTAATAGTTGAGGTATGCAGCACGTGCCTGCGTGCACGCATGAACAGTGTGGAGGCCATATAAGCATTGAGGGTATTTAAGGATGAAACAGGCTGCTGTGAGTGTCAGCATGCAGGAGGAGTTGCAACACAGGCAAGGAGCATAATGTTATTATATATTAGCTGTCAAGTTTTGAGTTTGATGTATGTGGGATTTCAGTGGATAACACTTTTTTTTTCTTCTATTTTTTGAAAATTGAAATCTCTTTTGGTCACTCTTTCACCATGGTGGCTTGTTTAATGTATCTCCTGTCTCGGCGCGCCGTGACGGGCTTGTTCGGCAGTGTTTCCTCACCATTTTTGCGTTCATTGAGGGGAGGCAGAGGCTGCAGCGACAGCTCCTCCATCTCATGGGTAACCGCCTCGCTCTGGGGACTGGGCAACAGCAGACTCGACATCTCGCAATCCCCCTCTGCTCCCAACAGCCCGTAGGACGCCTGGAGCTCCATGTTGCATCGGGAGGGGAGGCAAGCAACAAGACGGGGGGGAGGGGGGGTATGGGTCACGGCCCCCTTTGGTTTCGCCGCTACCTGCGTGGATACAAGAAACAAGACGGGAGAGTGAGGAGTTTGAGGGAAATGTAGGACGACTACACTCAAGGATATTTTGAGGGCTCCTCGTCAGTCATTCAGAATAATAACCGTCATCCTGTTGGTATGATTACTTCACCCAACTGGTGAAATGCTAAGGGTGGCATTTCATTTGGGCCATCTGGAAGAGCTCAGTCACAGCCCAAATTATTCATTAAACGAGCTGGGTCGGCTATTATAGTGAATAATCGCTTCGAACCGCTGCTCGTGCGAAACAACGCCAGCTTGTCCATGAATGTTCTCTCTGTTCAGACATAATCTGGAATATGACGTCGCTGTGGCCGTTTCAAAAACAGGGGGGAACGGAAACATTTCGGGGAGCAATACAAACAGTTCAGTATCCATGGCTTCCCAAGCAGCAGACGACAGGCTGCGCAGTCTGGACATGCATGCTATTTATCGCTCTTCAGCAGCACCCACAGGACCTCCGCACGCTTTACTAACCACCCTGAGGTGTTGCTCTTGGCTGAGGACCACTTTGTTCCTATGGCTGCTGATATTTCTCCCTGTAGGTCCTCAAAGTGCCAAAAGGCATTAGACGGACCGAACTGGACTCGTTTGGTTTCAACGCGTCTGAATGTTGTTCATTCTGGTTGCTGAGGTCATGCCATGTGTCCAAACACAACAAGTCCTAAAGCCCATGTTTCATCATCTCTTGTTCTGCTTTTTAATGATTGTACGGTAATCTCTATGAGTTTTCTCTGACTAGTGATCACTGCAGTTTACAGTAAACATAGTCTTTCACAATGACAGGTTTATAAAATCTCTGTGGTTACAGAAAACTTAAATGAGCTGCTAGAATTCTGGAAAAGTAAGTGAAAAGAAGACTGGTACGTTATTTCTTCAAAAAATATATATATGCTTTTTCTTCCATCTTTTTTCCCCCATTTATTTTAACAATCAAAACAACCAATGACAATCCAAATTATTTTTTGAAACTATAAATAATTAGCGTAGCCATACATGAACGTACATGTCACAAATAAGGGCATAAAACCCAAAACTTGTTAGAACTAGAGTCCATCTTGCAACAGGTCACACCAGACACGACGCCAAATAGGACCAGCAGTGTTAAATTGGGGGGGGGAACCCCTCCCAACTTCATACACCCCCCCCCCCCCCCATTTCTTCCAGAGGCCTTACTCAGACCACACACGCATCTTCAAACTCAGACTTAATTTGAATGTCAACTACACACCTTTAAAGTTTGCCAGCATAAAGTGGAGGGGACAAGGGCCCCTTCCTCAGACCACGCCCATCTACGAACTCAGCCTTCATTTCGATCTCAACTACACACCTGTTGAGTTTCGTGACTGCTTCTTGTACTGTTGGGACGCTGTTCACAGACAGAATTATAAACACTGTACCAAATGAACTTTACATGATCAATGTAACTAGAAGGAAGTATTTCACAGTCAGTTTTAGATGAGACGCCTCTGTCTTTAGACTTTCTGGTGTACTTTGTAGTAACTGTAACATCTGTGACATTTCGGGAGTGTGGATTCAGACCAACCAATCAGACATCGAGTACTGACATGAGAGACAAACCCAGTTCACTTGGCATCTGACCCGCAGCCACTTTGTGGCCCCTTAATGGTGACAAAGTGCCACTAAGACACTGAGCTACAGACACTACTCAGGCCTTGATGTTCTCTGCGACAGAACTGCAGTAACAGATCTCCAGTGACCGCATCTTTAGTGACCTGCTCTGTAGCATGTACTTCCTTTAGATAACGATCAAAGGACGCATCCTGTGCTGTGAGGCCAAGCCAAAGCCGTTAGAAAGAGACCCTTACACGCATGGACTCTGGTCAACAGCCATCTCTCTCAGGTTGTCTTTCAGTGGCGAGCAATGACATGTATCAACCATGCAGATACTGGATTTCATTCTTCACTGTAGAATAATCCTCAACTGTAAGAAGGCTTGGCTGGCAATTGTTTACTACTTGTTGATGAATGAATAATAATAATAGTCTTTCAGTCGATGAGGCCATGCCTACCTGTAGTGTAGGACAGCAAGGGAGAGAGGAAAGAGACTTTCGGGCGCCACGCTAAGCCATGGAGTCAAACCTGGTAAAATAAAGAGAAAGTATCACAAACGCAACTCCAAGAGATGAGCCAGCATACATTTTAAATACACAAAAATACATTTTAAAGAGTACATAAGGAGGAGCAACTACAAGAACCTGATGTGATATTACACTAACCATTTATAAAACACATAAACGCACAGTGCCGAACCACTGTGCCGAACAAGTGCGCTTGAAGATAAGTGGAGAATAAAACAGGTGATGAGTACCACTAAAAGATGCCTGAATGAAACTGGCCGACACTCAAGGTCTGAAAATGTAAGTTCACGGGTTGCTAGGAAAACCTGCAGCGGTCTCTATGACAATGGAAGTGGTCCGTGCAGAGACAATAGGAACATCTTCATACGGATGATCAAAGAGCTGTAGTGCAGAATCACGCTGCAGTGTGAGAGAGACTCTCGGAATAAAAATCAATCCACTGCGTACCCAGAAGCTTTCAGGACATGTGCTGAACATAAACACATCACATTTATTGATGTGTCAATTTACTGACACTCAGGGCAGATAATGGTCCTGTACTACACATCTGATATTTGTAAGTTATGTTTGTTTATGAAGGTTCTTCCCTGACCACAGCATCATACATATTGTGCTTCTGTTTTTTGGGCTATGATTTCCAGATACTGCTTTGGAACATTTCCTCAAGAAATGCTGTATTTTCTCCAGTAAAACACATCTTCGTCGAACCATTGACGGTAAATTAATTTCAATTGGCGGGAATAGAAGACAGTCAGCGCACTACACGCTGCGCGTATATGTGTTGGGCGAAACGAGGGTGGGTGAGCGGGCGAGGGCGAGAGAAAGTGGGCTGCAAAAGAGAGACGAAGGAACACACAACTGTCACGGCTGACGGGGCGCTGTGGGATAAACAGCAGAGCTTAAGCAGCAGAATCAAAGAGCAGATCCAGATGGCGGGCGCTGCCTGCTGCTCTTTAATGGCAACAAGCACCGTGTGTTTCATCAAAGGGTAATAACATACACACACACACACACAAACCAGTGAACGCACCACTAGAGTCAGATGTGGGCTCGACGGTCAGCGCAGCACTATATTATTCTGCTGCGAGGCAGTGCTGCCGTTTTCTGCTACTGGGTGTGTTTGGTATTTCAAACCTGACACAGGTGATGTGATTGCAGTGGCCCCACACTTTGGCAAATGATCAACATTAGACTGTGCAACCACGTACGAACATACGCTCCCTTTCCTGCCAGCACGTAGTCGGATTTCTTGCTGAATGCGTTGTCAACAACCCGTGACCTGGTCTCCTCAACATGTCATTGAGACAGACAAAGGAAGACAGTGATCCACGTAGACATAACTAAGCCGCCCTGTTTATTGCATTTAGGGTTCTAGAAACAAAACAACACCGGTATGGGGAGTCAGTGCCACACAGACAATGATTGTCAAAAGGCAATAAAAAGTTAATCTTCAATCAGCATTTGAACAGCTAGCGAGGCGGTCGGAGTATCGGTCAAATACTTCGAAAGTCACTCAAAGTGGACAACCTGTAAGTGCCTGAACAGTCAAAAGAGGCAACAAACTGACTAACCGAGCCATCTTCCCATCGCTGCGCTCTCACTGGAAAAGCTAAAAATACTTTCTGGTTAACGCAACCATTACCCAGACTTCAGTTTGATGGTGGTTTGAAGGTATTCCTCCACAGACATTACCGATGCTTATTGTGGAGCTGTCGTCTCAGGCCGTGCCAAATCAACCAGGGTGGATTCTGTGATTAACTGAAACCAAAAAGTGGCTTTGGGTTTCATCTGTGCTATATTTTCTGCAGCACTAGAGGATCAGAGTTCAACTAGGTAATGGTTTGAGTCAAGGTGTAAGCAGTGCAGTGACAGTATCTGGGTGTGTCTACTCCCCCGAGGCTTTCTCTCTCAGAACACTATAAAAGGCTTGGTTGAGACACAGTGCAGGTGAAAGGCTCTCTGACCTTCTGCTGCAGGGCAAACATCTGTCTGAGTGTCTTAAGACAGGATTCAATGAACAACACATAACCTCACATGTGGGTGTGGATTCAGGATGCGGAACAATATTCAACGTCTAACCAGTATTTTATTGTCTCCGTCTTTACCATGTAAAGTACCTTTGAGTACCTTTTACATCGCTATACAAATAAAATGCATTATTATTATTATTTCATAATCCTGTTATTGTGCTTCTTGGAGATGAGTGACAGCATGAGATAACTGAAAACTGCAGCCTTAGTCTAAGAGCTAATAAATCAAACTGTCATGAGGTCTGGTTTCTGTTAAAACAACATCAATGCACCACTGACAGTTGTCTGTGGAAAAACAGAACATGTTGTGATGAAACCCTGAGGCAGCACATTTGTAAAAGACAAATAGGCCAACAATCTTAAAGCTAAAGTCTAAAAACTAGTTATTCAGTATGTCCTGGATGACTGGGAATCTTCTCAGAAAATCATCTTAACCATTGTGTCTGTTATGATGTATAATAAGCGTTTCACATCCAAATAAATAATGTTTGGATAATTAACATTGCTAACATCAACTAGCTGTACCATGTACACACACAAGCACAGAGCATGAGAACCACTCCAGTCTGCAGTATCCTGGGCCTTAAATAGACCACGTCTGGTTCCAACAAAAATGTCCTCTTTTATCCAGAGATAAGACAGAAATGATGTCATCACTGTGGCTCTTTCACTAGAGTCACTTGCTCTGCTCTGTTCCCACAGACAGACACACGTGTGGTGTCGTTTCCTGCCTTTGTGGACTTAGCTGAAGTAAAAAACTTCTAAAAATGAACGGTACAAAAGGATCAATGGCTGGAAGGCAAACACCATGGGACAGTCTCAGCTAAGAGAAGAAGCTACACAGCCGAACTTCAACAGTGAGTGCAGCCTGCAATGAAGAAGTATGTAGGCTGGTAATGTAAAGTAGGAGGACTATAAACAAATCAGAATGAACTTCCCCGGGTGGCATGTTGTTCTGAGTGCGAGTAGCATGACAGGGCCATTACCTCCTGCAACTCAGTGCAGTCTGATTTACCACAATCACTGCAAGGGGAGTGTCAAATATTGCACCATTTTTAAAATGTGTGGACACAAATAGGGTACTCGAGTATTCAAACACGCATTGTGACGTGGAAACTGAGAGGACATTGGGATAATTACTTTCCCATCCAAACCATAAGCACAGCGTTTAAGTTAATACTAATAATTCACACTTTTCGGTGACAGACTTTGACTGGATAGGCCCGCCTCTGACACCACATCCCGTCCGTCTGTGTGACTCACACAGACCGCGACCGGTTTTGCTGCAGCACCACTAAAGTTACCTCACTTTCCTCGCTTCAGTCGTTAGGAGGGCAATAAGATAACATCATCGCGTTTGTGTGAATGCCGGAGGAGCCTCATTACACAGCGCGTGTGGTGGTTAGTATTTCCCGAGTAAGACGGCTGCAGAATTCACAATTACACCGTCTGCCATGCCGCAGCGTCCAGAGACCAAATGGCTGAAATAAACACGCAGCACACGAACACAGCACTCGCAAATAACACCGTGACAACTAGCTTGTTCAAACGGCAAGAACACATTTTAAAGTTATTATTGAGTGGCGTGGCCGTGGGCTCCACCACAGCTCCTGTTATCGCAGTGGAGGAGATGGGTGGGTGTGGGATGAGCTAACGTGGGCTAGCTAGCGCTACTTTAAATCTGACAGGTGAGTGAGTTGGGGACAGTAACGCCACCAATCATAAAAGCACGATGATGCGCTTCCGTGGACATCATTCCTCGGACTAAACATACCTCAACGTTAGTTACAGTCGTCCGCGTTTTTACCGCACAGTCTCCCAACGCCTCGTCCGCTGTCTCTGTCTGCATTCCGCGAACAATTCTCAACAACAACCTCTTCTTCACAGTTCGCTAGTTAGCTCGGGTTTAGCTCGCTAACATGCTAAAAACAAGACAGCGTCGCGCGGGAACTGCGGTCTTACCGAAATGCGAAGACTCGAAGCCCAAGCCTGTCCGAGCTCTGGTTCACAATAAGATGTCCATTGGTGTCAGCGGAATTATCTTCTGCATGTTGCTTTTCTCCCCCCCTAGCTGTGGGATTGAAGTTTATTTCGCGGAGTAAAATGGCTGCGACTGGTCTCGGTTCGGATGCAGAGTGACGTAATGACGCTGTGGTTTAGGACGCCTCGAGGGGGGGGGGGGGGGGGGGTGTAAATGGAGCCGGTGTTACTCCAACTACAATTCAACACCTCCACGGATTTATATTTGAAATCCACGTGTTTTTTTGTCGTCACATATGATTTGGTAACATTAGTGTTGCATAACTTCCGGCCGTGAACCTGGTGGACATCCACAACCAGGATAATAAAATCAGACATCTTTACCTCCGAGCATGAAATACAGTGTGGTGAAACTACCAAGTAACTACAAGTTGGCATCTTGAAATAGACACCCGGGATTATTAAAACTGAATACACAGGACAACATGTCATTACTACTGTGGTCCGTTTATTCTATGTTAGTTTATGTCAGGTAGAGCCAGATCACTCCTGTGTGCTTCACTTACTGACCATTTGCTGGAGGGAAAGGACTTCATACTGAAGGAGTGCATCAGATACGGAGCACAAGAGCACTACCATGCTCTGGAATGGGTGATGTTAAGTGTAGTTCAGCACTTCAGTAAGGAACCTTTAAAATTACTACTTTAGAAAATACTCACAAGCAGTGGCGGCTGGTGGATTGTTTTTTGGGTAGGGCCATCCAATCAATTTCAGCAAATAGTAAATTCAATGCAAAAAAAAAGAAAGAAATGAACTGCCCCGGGTGGCATATGTTGATCATTTTGGATGATGAGGAAGATGTTTTTTAATATCTCTGGAGTAAAAATGAATAAAATGAATAAAACGTCTGAAACACATTCACAGATGATACAGATCATGGTACATATTAATCAAATGTGTCAGTTAAGCTGCTCATCCGAGGAATGAAATGAGAATCATGTAGAATGATGGCGTTTAAAAACAGGAAATCAAAAGTCTTTAAAAGTCTTTGTTACGTCATTTGAAGGAGTCACGCCTTTTCTTTACTCCCAACTCTTAACTTTCACTTTCGTTTCCCTGATGGCGCAGCAGAAAGTCCAGCTGGTGAGTAAACGACGAAAACATATTCACAGAAATGTAGAATAATAAATCGAAGAAGAGAATCGATGATTTAAGACTCAGACGATGAAGAGAATCGATGATTTAAGACTCAGACTATGAAGAGAATCGATGATTTAAGACTCAGATCATGAAGAGAATCGATGATTTAAGACTCAGATCTGTCAAACAGTCTCGAGGACGCTGCGTGTTTTCTGAGTTAATCTTGAACTGAGCGTGTGTGTGTGTGTGTGTGTGTGTGCAGACTTTTGGCTGAAGTAGAACATTAGTTTTACTCATTTCCACTTTCTTTTACGTTCAGGTCTGAATGTTGGAACAGAATACAATAAGGGGGTTATTTTCACTCCAGTTTATCTCCTCAGACACTTGAGAGCACAGACTCCAGATGAAGTACCTTCGGATGCATTTCTGGTTGAATTGAGGAAAGTTTCTTTTGAACCTGTTCAACACCAAAACCAAAGATTTGCATGTTTAATCCGCGTTAAAATCAGATTAGGTTGAAGTGGTCAAAAAGCAGAACAATAAAGAAAAATGGCCAACACTGATCCGAGCCTCCTCTCATATTCACTATTACTCCGAATATGACAATATTCTGAAATTGACATGGTTCATGTAAACATCATGTTCTGTTATTAGTTCTTATCACTAATGGATCATTTTCAGAGCAAAACATGAGTGATCTGTTGATATTGTTCAGGTTCTAGGATCATTCTTTGCACATGTATACAGCTCATTCACAATATATATATATATATATATATATATATATATATATATATATATATGCATGTATACAGTTGATTCACTATCAGTCTCTCTCTGCGTTAAACACAAACCAACCAGCCAACAGTTAGTGAAGCTGGAGTAGAGATGATGTCCAGAAGAACAGAAGGAGGAACATCATGAAGGACTTGGACATCAACAGGTTACATACACATGTATGTGTAATGTTTCTGTATTGTAATTATGACCCAGACGAACAACGACGTGATGCACTGCAACAGGCTTTTATTCCGAGCTTCGCATACACGCTGTTCATGCGGTCTTGCTGACTGACTGTGTATATCTTGTTCCGCCCACCAGGTGGCGCGGTTCTACTGTGAACGTCACAGTATGTATATAACACAGTCCAACAAGTCCTCCACCTCTGGAACGCGCTGATAAAACATATTTTGATGCAAAATGGCACGAGTTGCTCCTACCGTTCCACTTTTCCATATTTTGATGTGATTAGGAATGCCTCCCATAACACAGTTCTAAACGGGAATCGGTTCTGAATGAGTAAAACCCCGGAGTGTTGATCCGGTCCGGAGTTATCGGTACTTCAGAAGTTACGCAGTGAGATCTGCTCGTCTCAAACCTCGCCTCACAAAAGGCGTTCTATGTTAATCTGAATATGAAGGGCTGCGTGTTGATGGGACCATTGGTGTCATTTTAAATATCGTTAGCAGGTAAAGAGCCTGTTAGGAAAAAAATTGTCTTTTTTGGAATAAGGACAAGAACCGTAATATTTGGTGCATATAAACGTGGTCACTGAGTAGGAGCCGCATACACGCTGCTCTTTAAAGGAGGTAGGGAAGTTAACCAACCACTGAGTCCTTAAAGTCCTTAAACTTTGACGAACAACATGAAGAAGAGATTTATAGTTTATTGTGCTTTGAGTTTTTATCAGTTGTTACCAGAAGAAAGACTGCAAGGATGAAGATGAAGAGGCTGTTTTGGCAAATGTGCTGTCTGGTTAATTTCCCCACCTCCACCGAGGAGCAGTGTTAATGCTGACTCGGGACATTTTCCAATTATTATTATGGAGTACAAACAATAACCTAATATCTCAAACAGTAGTACACAAATAAGCATTGAGATGACAGCTTTGGTGCGCGTGTGTGTGTGTTGGGAGTTTTACTGATGTAACGAGTCGATGTTCACAAACAATTGAACATTTCATGCGATCCTCTCTTCAGGTTGTCAGCAGCTGGTTTCCAGTTGAATAAGTGTCTGGCGTTTGCAGCAGAGTGACGACATGGCGACTGCAGCAACAGGTGAGTTCAGTCAGACTTCAGTATTCTGGACAACGCTGTCTGCTCTCAACATCTGCATAAAACAACTGTATCCTCTCTCGTTCCTGACCTCCATGAACGTCTGATGAATGTTGTTTTCTGCATTTATTATTACAACCATCATTACTATAGTAACATTCCTGTGGACTTGTTCGTGATGGATTACACATTCGAGAGTTCTAAGAGTATTCATTAATATTTTACTTACGAAAATATTTATTTACCTTCAGTAGCTTGAGCTTTGTGCAGCTTCACTGATGATTTGAAACTAATCAGTCAACATGTGGTTGAAGTGTAGACTTCCAGCTTTAACTCAACAAAAATATCACATGAACCGTTTAGGAATTAAACATCTTTACACAGCCCCATACATGTTCAGAGGCTCAAAAGTAATTGGACAAACTAACATAATTGTGAATGTAATCATTATTTTAATACTTGGAGGAACATCCTTTGCAGTCAATGATTGCCTGACGTCTGGCACCATAAACATCACTAAACGCTGAGTTTGCTCCCTTGAGATGCTTTGACAGACGTTTCACTGCAGCCTCCTTCAGCTGCTGCCGTTTGTGGGTCTTTCTGCCCTCAGTTTTACCTTCAGTAAGTGAGAAGCTGCTCACTGGGGTTGAGATCAGGTGACGGAATTGGCCATTGAAGAATATTCCGTTCCTTTGCCTCGAGAAGCTCTTGTGTCGTTTTCACAGTTTTGGGTCATTATCCATCTGCACTGTGAGGCGCCATCCAATCACCCAGTTCCATTAGCAGCCATACATGCCCATCAAAGCACTGCCTCCATGTTAGACAGATGATGTGGAATGCTTCGGATCATGAGCCGTTCCTTTCCTTCTCCACACTTTTCTCTACAAGTTCATCTTGGTTTCATTTGTCCAAAGAATCTTATTCCTGAACTGGTCAGTCTTTTCCAGATGTTTTCTGTTGAAGTCTAATGTGGCCTTCCCGTTCTTCAGTGTTACCAGAGGTTTGCACCTTGTTGTAAACCCTCTGTATCTAGATTCATGAGTGCTCCAGAGTGTTCTTGACTTCAGTAGATGTTATGAAGGGTTTTTCTTCACCAAGGAAATAATTCTGCAATCAACCATTTTAGATGTCTTTGTGGTCTTCAGGGCCTTTTTGGTGCCAGTGCGTTCCTTCTTTTTAAGAATGTACCAAACTGTTGATTTGTCCATTCCTACTGTTTCTGCTGTCTTCATGAGAGGGTTGTTAAGATTCTTCAGCCTAATAATGGCCTCCTTCACGCATTGACACCTTTTTTGGTCCGCATGCCGAGAGTTCCAAGGACCAGCTACCAAATACAAATTCAACATTATGAATCAACTCCAGACCTATTATCTGCATAATGTCTCATGAGAGAGAACAGGACAGACCTGGCAATGAAACTCTTTGTCGGACAATTGTATGATTACTTTTGACCCTCTGAAATGTGGGGGACTGTGTAAAAATGGCCGTAATTCCTCAACGGTTAGTGTGATATTTTTGTTATATCAGAGTTGTGTGAAAAGGCAAAATTAGAAAAATTGTTTGGGCCCTGACTAAAACATTGATAAAACACTGTGATGACAAACACCCTTTTATTAAAGACATGTGAATGAATCAACATTCTGTATTCTTACAGTGTCTGATGTTCTCCAACCTGTGAAGAGAAGCAGCAGCTATGGATGGCTGCCACCTAACAGTGAGTTAAATTAGACTGAGTCAGAAATATTCTGGTGTTCATTATAATGTGATTACAGTGTTTACAGGTGATGGGTCACTGGCTAATGTTCAAGTTTCAAGATGGTAACAGCTGACACATTCACTCTATTCCACCTCTAAAAAGCTGTGACTTCCTCCTTGGTTATGAATCTAGTTTTATTGTTTTAATTTAGGTTCAAGTCTTCAATTTGAAGAGTTTTTTACTAATTCAGTTTTTTCTTCTCAGTGTCTGAGCTGAGGGTTGTTCTGCTGGGGAACAGCTGGTCTGAGAGGAGTTCAGTGGGGAACGTCATACTGAGAGAGACTAAGTTCAACACTGAGGAAGAACCAGATCACTGTCTGAGAGTCAGTGGACAGTTGAAGGAGAAAAAGATAGTTCTGATCAACACTCCAGATCTGCTGCACCCCAACATCTCTGCACACAAACTAAGACAACATGTAGAAGACTGTGTGAGACACTCTGATCCTGGACCTCATGTGTTCCTGCTGGTTCTACATCCTGAAGACTTCACTGAGGAACTCAAAGAGAAGCTCTGCAGAGTCCTGAAAGTCTTCGGTGATCAATCATTTGATCGTTCATTGATACTGATAACATCTAGAGAGGAGAGTTCAGCTTCCATGACCAAAGACCAGCCTTTACAAGACCTGATCAGAATGTGTAGATACAGATACCTGAACCTGAATAACCTTGAACTTCCAGAGCTGTTAACACGTTTGGGTCAAACTACAAAGGAGAACAATGGAGAGCTTGTGAGATGTGACGTATTTGAAGATGAGGGTTTGATCATGACGTCAAAGTGTGACCACATGAAACCATCTTTAAAGCTGGTTCTGTGTGGGAGGACAGGAGCAGGGAAGACTTCAGCAGCAAAGGCCATTTTAGGTCAGACAGAGCTTCATCCAGTCTCCAACTCATCAGAGTGTGTTAAACATCAGGGAGAGGTGTGTGGACGTTGGGTTTCTCTGGTGGAGCTGCCTGCCTTGTATGGAAGACCTCGGGAGGCAGTGATGGAGGAATCACTCAGGTGCATCTCCCTCTGTGGTCCTGAGGGCGTCCATGTCTTCTTCCTGGTCCTACCTGTGGGTCCCCTCACTGATGAAGCCAAGGGAGAGTTAGAGACCATCCAGAACACATTCAGCTCTCCAGTCAATGACTTCACCATCATTCTGTTCACTGTGGAGTCAGATCCTAAAGCTCCAGCTGTTGTTAGCTTTGTGAAAGAAAACAAGGAGATCCAGGAGCTCTGTCAGAGCTGTGGAGGAAGATATGTTGTTCTCAACATCAGGGACCAGCAGCAGATCCCAGAGCTGTTGGATTCTGTGGAAAAGATGAGAGTTGAAGGATCCAGATGCTTCACAATGGAGATGTTCACCAAGGCTCAGATGGAGAAGGTTTCAAGACTTGAAGCTGAACTGCAGGATGTAAAACAGAAGACGGAGGTGGGAGGTGATCTCAGGATGGTGCTGATCGGGAAGACTGGCAATGGGAAGAGTTCAACAGGAAACACCATTTTGGGCGAAAGGGTTTTCAAACCCAGAATCACCCCGAAGCCAACGACCAAGTCTTGTCAGAAAGCAACAGGAGAGATCGATGGACGGCCTGTCGTCGTGGTCAACACCCCCGGCTTGTTTGACACGACTCTGTCTGATGAAGAAATTCAACAAGCGTTTCAGAAATGCGTCAGCATGGTGTCTCCTGGACCTCATGTGTTCTTACTGGTGCTGCAGATCGGGAAGTTTACACAAGAGGAGAAAGACACCGTGAAACTGATCAAGAAATATTTTGGTGAGAAGTCTGAAGATTTCATCATCATTATATTCACCAGAGGAGATGACCTGGAAGATGATCAGCCATTTGAGAGTTATATCGAAGATTGTGATGACTTTGTAAAAGAACTCCTGAAGGACTGTGGAGGGAGATACCAGGTCTTCAATAACAAAGATTACACAAACCGCACTCAAGTCAGAGATCTGCTGAACAACATCGAGACCATGGTGAAGAAACATGACGGCTGCTACCACACTGAGATGTTTGACAACACAGAAGGATACACAAAAATACAAGTGGAGAGGATTTTAAAAGAGAAAGAAGAAGAGATGAAAAGAAGGGATGAGGACCTCCAGGGAAAACATGAGGAAGATTTAAAATCACTGAAAAGCAAATTCAAAGAAGACGAGAGAAAACTAAAAGCAAAACAGCTCGAGGACGTCACCAAGGAGCGTGAGGAAAGAAGGAAAGAACGGGTGGAAGAGGAAAGGAGACGGAAAGAACGGGAGGAAGAGGAAAGGAGACGGAAAGAACGGGTGGAAGAAGAAAGGAGACGGAAAGAACGGGAGGACGAAGAAAGGAGACGGAAAAAACAAGAGGAAACTCAGCGACAGGAAGGGAGAAGAAAACTGGAAGCTTTAGAGAAAATAGTTCAGTCAGAAAGAGAGCAAAAGGAAAATGCTGTAAAGAAACTGGAGCTGTTGAGAAAAGAGGGGAAGAGAGATCGAGACGCTTGGGATAAAGAAAGAAAAGACACCTGGGAACAAAAACATCAGGAGGACAAACTGAGTCTGGAGGAGGGGAAGAAGAGCTTCATAAAGCTCCAAGAAGAGTACCATCACAAGAGAAGAAGATGGTATTATTCTTTTGTTGGGCTCTTGTTGTTTCTATTTCTGTTGAGTCACATCTTTCTGAGGTAGACATTCACACTACAGACAGCACAAAGACCAAAGAACACACATGAAGAGATTTACAACTTGCTAGGCTGATGAATCTCTTCAGTTTGCACTCATGGCCGGAAGTGATTCAATAAACAGCAATTTCGAATTCCACGGCTGGATTTTTAAATCAGTCAGGATACAGACCCATTACATAGAGATGGTCTATGGTCTAATTACATTTTGAAGCTTAAGATTTGGGATGCACAGATATGATTGGATTTGAAGGCGCAAAAAATGCTACATGTGAACGGCTCTTCATACAGTCTCCAAGAAAGGTCAAGAACTTTGTTATGTTCGACAAAAATAAAAAAAAATAAAAAACGAAAAATGAAATAGTAAATAGTAAAACTATGGCTTACTGTCAGTCGCCCACACCGGGGATCCAGCCCGGACAGTGGAGGCAGCGAGGAGCTCTCCATCCGCTCCCTAGCGGCGTTCTGCCGCTACAAGCTAACCGCAGAGAGCGTCTCTTGGACGGATGAAAAAATAGAAATTGCGAAAATGGTTCTCCAAATATATTTGTGCAGCCGTTAATATCGCTGGTCAGTTCACCAAAGTTAAGTCTATGTGTGGAAACACTGCTTATGGTTTTAATCGCTTATACATATTTAATTACATGTAATTTGTTGTACAAAAATATCTGTGTTGGGCTGTATACAGAAACATACTTCTCATTGAGTTGTAAAGCTGTAAAAGGGCTTTTGAAGTAGTTCTTTTGTTTTGTTTTTTGAGAGAAGTTTTGTTGAAGGTTGTTTCATTAATTGATATGATTGAATTTGTGCTCATTCAAGACATCAGGTGTTTTTTTTGTATGAAGAAGTCTCTTTTTTGTATGAAGATGTCTATGTTTCACTGGCAAAAAGTGAAATAAATAACAGCAAAAACAAAGACATGGGTTTTGGCTGTCGGCCCAGTTGTTATTTCAAACATCGGTATCGGTGTCGGCCCAGAAGTTTACTTTCAGAGCATCCGTACTTATTAAGAGCAGCGTTAAGAAAACTACTTTATAATGTAATCAATTACTCGTTGCTTAACAATTTAAAGTTTGTACATATTACTTTACTAATTACTCAACATCATAAATACTTACTTTACACGTTACACTACTTTCCGTTACTCAGCTCTGCTCCATTAATGCCTCCACAAGACTTATTTGAATACTGTGATGACTTTGTTAAACAACTGACAAATTACGTGAAATGAGATACCAGGTCTTTATTAACAAGAGGATCAATAAGTTAATATTACAACAGACAGAGGAGATCATAAGAAAGGAGGCAGAAATGATTGTAAATAGAAAGAGAGCAAGAACAGACAGAATCATTAAAGAATGACATGAAGCAGATATACAGAGAGGTCTGCTGAATGAGTGTAATGTATAGAGCAGATAAAAAGGCAATTCTGTGACTAAATGCTGCAGCACATTGAAAAATATTTAATGTTGACCAACAATCAATATTTCCATGTTTGTGTGTGCATTTCTTTTATTTTTAAGCATGTTGGACTCTACCATGAGTCTAATATTTTACATTTTTTAAGTACCATCTTGTTAAGTACATTTACCTTTTTAAAATAAATATGTATGGGATACATAGTTCTATTCAATAAACCCTCTAAAAATGAATTCATTTTTTGTGTTTTTTTTTTAATCAATGGATATTGTATCACAGGAAAGGTTTGAATGTTCTCACGTCTGTCCTAATATAGTATTTGTGATCCATAATCATTCCAATGAGCTGCAATTTTATACTGATTTCCAAAAAGTGTTCCTCGAGAAGTCCTTTAGCCACTGCATAGCCACGCTCCGGAGCCATATGCTGGCAGCTGCGCACCAGTTCTCTGGGCTGTCCTCCTGTGAATTGTTCCAAATAGTGTAAACAATCTTCTCTTCCTGCCTTTTCCTCTACTCCTTGTTCAAAGGCTTTGATGAAGGCTCTGTACTGGAGAGGGTCCCCTTCAAATGTAGGAATTTGTCGTGGTGGCAGAGATGGTGAATGCTGCTGGTGCACCAGAGCTGCTGTTATGTCATTTTGCCTGTGCATGATGGCAAGTATGTCTTCAGGCGGATTTAGAGTGACTTGATGGTGGTTTGTAGAATGTCTGTCTTCCTCCTTTAACTGAGCCTGCTGTTCATTGAGGTTGCGAAGCAGCCTTAACCCATTGCTCAGTTTCCTTTGATCGTGGTTTATCAGGTTGCAACGGCCATTCTGTCAAGTCGTTTTGTGTTTTTGCCTCCGGTTTGTATTCCTTTGCCATAGGGTTTAAGCAGTTGACAGATTCCTTTTTCCTTTTTCTCGTTCGAAGTAGGAAGCCATGCCATCTGAGGGTCCTTGAGAACAACTGTTCAGCTCAGAGGCCTGACATACTGCCAACATAGCATTGGAAGCAGCTAGTTCGGCCTCCAAATCAAGCTGCTCTCTTTTCCTCCTGAGCTGTTGCTCCTGCTCCTCCAAAGCATGTCTTTCTTTTAAAGCAGATATGCGAGTGATAAGTGCGGCTCTACGTGCCTCCACCTTTATCCGTGCAGAGGACGTGGTACTGGAGTTACCACTTTTATTACTCCTTTGACTTGAATGTTTACTACCAGCATTAGATACACTGTCATTGGGATCAATACAGTCCTCAACATTTTCATACACAGCACCTTCATTGGATGAAACCCACAGTTTTGTAGCAGCAATACATTCATCATTAGACAGCATTTTTGCTTTAAACCATGTTTCATGTTTTTCCCTCTCGTCACACGGTAGTAAACCACACAGAGATTCATGCATGCATTTTGATTCATCACACACCTCAATCAATCCTCCAAGAACATTTGATATCTGTGTTTTATCATCCCCAGACAATAAATATTGTATTGATTTTCTTATAGCGGTTGCTATAAGAAATTTAGTTAGTTAAACTTTTCTACCATTTTGCAATGTTTCTAATTTGCTAGCAAGCGCTTTTGCAGTGAGCTTAACTACACGTTGTTGCGTTTCAATACCACCAGACATAGTGCTGGGTTTACCCTCGGTTAGCACACCAGTCCTGGTAGTTTCGTCCAACGCCGCCTCGCGGCTCTCCATGATAAATAGTCAAAACGTCAAATGCAAAGTCTATTATTCTTGTCCGCACGCTTCGGCAACCAATGCATTGAGTTTATGCCCAGTTATGTGTGCACACACTGTAAATGGCCATACAGAGTCGTGCTATGTATACCTCTCCAGGCGATGATCCGGTGGTCCGATGCTCCACGGCCGTGTTAGCATTAGCCCCGTAGCTCCGTCCTCCAACTTTTCCAGAGACCCGAACAGCTCCGCGCAGCCCTCCTCGTGCTGGATTCTCCTCCGTTACGTCTCGGACGTGCCGATGTTTTCCACACAACGTTCCAACGTTTGGCAGCCGGGTTTTGACTAATGATAAAGAAGCCCAGTCGTGTGGCTGTAAGCTCCTGGAGGTGCTGCTCCCTCCGGAGTCGCCTGGTTGACGCGCTCGCTGCCGGCTAAACTACCTGTGAGGTGTGGTGCATTCGACACATCACAGAGACCTTTGTATGATGATCTGCAGCTCATTTATTCTCGTCGTGGAAACAATGTACACAAAAGCCAGTCTTTCCCACAATGCAGTAAATGTGTATATCGCGGTCAAACACCTGACGAACCCAGCGATTTAGGGACTTATATACCTGAGCCCAGGACAGGAAACACAGCGCCACCCAATGTACAAACAACGAAATAAATCCCACCAGGGTTATGCGACTACTGAGCAATACACTTACATTTCCAATAAACAAATAAGAAACCCACATGATGTAAAAGTACTTCACTGCTAAGACTGAATGACTATGAGCCGTTTCTACTGGCAGCGAAGCACGTTTTAATTATTTGAGGCGGCATTATTCAGTATTTGATGACTCTGATTAAGATGAAATGTGGAAATGTGAAGCACTTATTTGAGGTATTCCATGTTTTTGTAATGTCCACAAGTCATGGTAAGAGTAGGCAAAAAAAGTACATTAAAGCAGAGTTTCTAAAATACTGTTAAGTACAATTATGAAGCACTGGTTTGTGTGGTTCCATTTTGCAAGAAGTCAAACACTTGGAGTGTGGATTTAAGGCATGAAGGGCAGGAACACTGGGGTAAATAATACATAAAAACATAAAAGCTTTACATTTAACTTTCTGCCCTTTAGGGTTGTAAAAACGGTGTTGTTCCAGAAAGCTTTATTTTGAGAGAAAGGTTATTTAAAACAATTAAAAAATATTCAGACTTTATTTATTTTTGCCGAGATAAAAAAAAAACGAATAAAAGTACCATTTCAGAGTAGTTTACAAAATACAACAGAAAGAAACTGTATTATTTCAGTTCATTCTGTACATTAATATAAAACACATTTCACGTTTGATGACAAAGACTCATGCCGTACAAATGTAAGATGTGAATTCAGTCTGCAACGTTCTACATTAACGCCATCGTCATCCAACTTTACAATGCAAAACTATTCCTGACACCAGGAAAACTACATTTAATTATCCCTCTTAGGGAAATTCAATTTCTTTACTGCCTTTCATGTCTTTTTGGCCTTCTGGAGAGGAGCAGGGACATCAGCGACATTATGCAGAAACTCATACAGCGACTTAGCGTTGTTAGCATTGCCTAGTAATTCTGCGAGCTTGTCCTGGCTGAGTTTGCATAGATCTGCCAGGTTGTCCGCATTTTTAACGAGAGCCCTATAGTTCTTTATATTGACCCCAGGCATTTTCAACAGGAAGTCGTAAGGTCCGGGGTTGTACAGTTCCGCCGATTCAGCCACCATGTCTGACTCGGCTGTGACTGCCTGAGCCGCTGCGGCATCGGGTTCAGAGCGGCCTCGCTTCAGTTCCAGGAAGAGCTCAGCTGTGGCGTGTGGGGAGGGGCACCAGAGTATACGCAGCCGGGGGAAATGCAAGGTGAGCAACGTGAGTTTTGAAGAAACATCGGTCGACGATATCTCCTGACGGAAATCTGATCGGGCCATTAGGGAAAACGGTTTTGCAGGGTCGAACTCGATGAGAAGCACCGGTTTCTTGTAGTACCGGGTCATGGAGAGGCACTGGGTGTAGAGGCGGCCGCTCTGCAACGAGCCAATCAGATCGCTGACGCTCTTGCGCTCCACGCATGTGTCCGGGGTCAGGATGTAGTCACCTACTTCTAAGGTGACGGGCTCGATGTCCAGCCCGCGGCGGTGCAACATCGAGGGCAATTCACTGCGGAACTCCCGCATGTCCACAATGACTCGGGAGGGCTCCTTGGGCTGCTCCTGGCCTCCTGGTTATTGGACAGGAGATAAGAAACACAAAACAATGAGACACTTATTCAAGAAAACGTGGGACTTTCTTTTATAAGGATGAATAAAGGAAACTCAAATTCAAAGTGAATAAAATAAAATAAAAAAGCAGAGAACATGACTAAAATAGACATGCCTGCTTTGCGGGTGTTGGTGGTGGCATTGGCAGGCTCTAAATTTCTAGCAAGGTCTAGGTTGGTGTCTTCTCGCCCCTCCCTCTCCTCTGGGATGACCATGATAGCCTTTTCCCTGCAGAGAAACACACATAAGCACCAAGGAGAAGCAGACATATCAGCAAAATGCACACCAATAGATGCTCCCGAGGTGCAGGAGGAGAAGCAAATGGTTCTGACCTGATCAGGTGTTCGAAGGCTCTCTTTTCCTTGGCCAGCGCCGTCAGGTACTTCTGTTCTTCTGTCGAGCCTCCATAGATGAGGAAATACACCCGTAGTGTCTTTCCGGGCCGGCTAGCTTTGTAGATCTCCAGCTGGCGCACGAAGCTGATTTCAGCGTCGTACAGCACCACGAAACTGGGCTCCACCTCATGCAGCACCCGCGTCAAGCTGTGGGGGTCAGTGAGACCTTTAAGCGGGTGAATGACAGTCAGCGGCTCCTTTAGGACACCGTAGTACGCATCCGACGACAAATCCAGCTGCAGCTGTTCTTCCTCCCCGCCATCCTCCTCCATTGGGTCTCCCTCATCTCCACTGCTGCCCATCGCCGCTGCTTCGTCCATCTCTTTCCCCATCATCTGGGTCAGGGTCAAGGACGGCCTTTTTTTACTCTTGGTGGGCTTTTTCTTCTGCGCGGGCTCCTTTCCCGTGGCTCCGTTTTTAGGCCAGCCGAGGCCCCTTTTGTGCGATTCGAGTTCCATTGCAGCGGCCGCAGCAGAGTCCCGTTTACCGACTGTGCGGACATACAGTCGGTTGAGCATCCAGTCAGAGCCGTGCTTGATGTACTGCTGAAGCTGGGCACAAGTCCTGTCATCACTGGCACAGATCATCACGCGGCCTGGGGGGGGGGGGGGGGGGGGGGGGGGGCATGTTAGGCAGTTAGACACCAGGAAGAAGAGTCTGTCTGTCCACTATTATTATTATTAGTGAATCATTATCATCATATATGGAGAATGGTGGATATTGGGACTGACACAGGTATATGTTCCGGTGTTACAGCTGAATCAGTCAAATTGTAATCTCTATTTCTTTCACATTACTTTCAAATTACTCCACAATCTGTCTGTGTACCCTCATCAAATGCAGAAGCACCCTTTAGGGGTACAAGTACTGTACCCCTGGTTCAGAATCACTGGCTTACTGGCACACCTAAATGGAATGCAGCCATCTTTAATATTATTATTTCTTGCTTTGACAAGCAAAAATGTCTACGAGAAGAAAGCCCGATCCCATAGTCGGCATTTTTTTCATTTCAAATTCACCTTTTGGAAACTAAAAGGTAGTTTTTTTTTTACGAGACTCTGTTACTATAGTTCATTATATGCAAATCTATAGAATAGAGATGAGATTCACTGTTGACACGAGGGACTCTTATAGCGCTCTAACAGGACTGAGCTCTAACCTGGGTCAAGTTGAGAGCTCTTGTTCTCCCTCTCGATCTCCTGCAGCACCTCAGTCAGAGCCTCCCACTTGGGGCTCTTTTCCAGCACCAGTTCCCGCTTCACCTCTGAAACACACACACATACACATTTAGTCATTCCCACATCGATGCACATACAAGCAGATACCGTTGTGGATATCCACTCTGAAGAACTTGTTGTCAGAGACCTGTTCGTTGGTCAGTTACCTAAGACAGAGGATGACTGTTTCTCCACCTCCGCTCCCACTTTGAGTTTCTTCTTGCTCTCTGGGATGCGGTACACTCTACCCCTGGCATTCATAAACATGGAGGTGCTGGAGTCGAGGAACAGCCACCCTGATGGTTACAACAGCAGGTGCATGCAATCAAACGTGAATAAAGGTGATTAATCACAATAATTAGGTACTACTTTTTACCCTAGGTACTTCCGAATAAGTTCTAGTTGTACCTGAATTGGATCCAAAGATCTTTTGGCTGGAGCGCAGCGACTCGAGCAGATTGAGGAAGGTGACACAGTCGTACTGTGTGAGGTAGAGGAGGAGAACCCTCAGCACTTTCAGGTCCTGGACCAGGGCCTTGGTCTTCGCTCCCAGCTGGTGCCACAAAGGGTCCAGGTAGTGACGGATGGTCTGGATGGGAGGAAGGAAAACACAACCTTAAAAATGAATTCAACTGCAGTTGTTGGACACCAACAGAAGGTGTGCTGTTAAATGTCTTTAGTCCTAGCATTACTCGGGTTTCAGCAAACACAAAGGTCATCTGATGATACGAGTCCTGTGTAAATAGGCAACTATAACATTTTGGGTCATGTTTTAACCAAAAATATAAAAGCATTAATAGCATTTTTGGGTGCAAATTCAGGTGTCTCATCTCACTATTTAGCATTGACACCCATTCAGAGAAAAAGATTGACCATAAACAATGGCAGTGTGCCTGCTTTTTATTACGTTTCTTTCTTGTTCCCATTACAATAGACTTCCAAACAGAATGACTCAGAATGGTCATTGTTACACAACAACCTAAAGTTTTTTTTGGAGATTTTTTTTATTTATTTAACATCAAATTCCATACCAAAGCATCTTAATCTATGTCATTAGTGACAGACCTTTTCGAAGGCGTTGCCGAGCGTGTTCTCCACTGAGAGGTCCTCGGCCTCCAGGGTGGGGTTGTAGCGTTTCAGCTCCTTCAGACAGGCGCTCATGATGTCCAGGATGGAGCTCTGGATGGCCCTCATAGCAGGCGTCAACGACACATGGAGCTCCACCACCTCCGGCTTGTGCCTGTCCAGTGCAGTGTTTACTGATGCTTGAAACCTGTTGAATGAAGCAGGTTAAGAAAGTGAAGGTAAAGAAGGATGAGGGAGGAATCCAGTCTTTATTTAGTTACACATGAGCTTCTCCCGCTACGATACGTTTAAATGCATGCAGTGAAATAGGTCTATTATGTTCGGTCATACCTGGGCCAAAGGTAGAGCTTCTTGACGAACAGGTTTCTCATAACACGCTCCACCTGGCAGAAGCCAGAGGAGAAGGACGTGGCCTTGTCAGTGAAGGCCTTAATGAAGCCTGTCTTGTTCTTCTGTCTGAAAAGACGAAGGATAAAGGACTCCTGAAACGACTCGATGATTTTATGAGCACGATACACCAGGATGCCTGAGGGGGTGGAATGGAAAGACAGTCTGGGTTATTGTTTGGTACTAAAACCACTCTGAGTGGACAGAAAAAACAACAACTCTAAAATGTAATGCAGCGCAACAGCCATCAATCAATACTACATCCCTTAATAAAAAGTTTTGATGTAAATGGTTTTATTGTTTAATAACCTTTAAACTTAACGTTCAAATCTCATAAAATGTATTTAAGCAAATATGTACATTTATATTTACAACCAAGACTTTTAGATGAAAAAATAAATAAATAATAACAACAAATATTTAACGATATCGGCGGATTTGTTCAGACAGCAAATTCACAAAAAAATATAAACTTGTCTCTGTTGTTAGTCCCCATATTAAAATACCTGTCAATCAAATTGTGAGTGACATCATGCTTGAAAACTGGGGCCTGGTGTCTTTAAGATTACTACTGTTCCCCTTAACCAGGCCGAAGCCAACAGATCATATGTTAAAAGTTATGTTCGATCAATTATCAATCCTGCGTTAAGGCCAATAAAAAATACATTAGTAAGCGGGCGTATACAAATTTGTAATAACTGACATAATATCAAAGGATGAACAAATCACAATGTGTAAAGACAAGAAATGAAACATGGCTTTTATTTCAGCCATGATCAGGCAGTGGTCTGACCTGATATGAGATGAGCAGGGATGCGGTCAGTGAGGAAGTCGACCACCAGGATTCTGCTGGTGACGAACAGCACCCCTCCCTCAGTGTAGACACTATAGCGCTCGGCGCTGTTGACGTCGCTGGTCACTGTCCTGGGCAGGTGGGTCACGCCCTCCACTCGCAACTGCTCCGTGAAATACTCCTGAGAAGAGAGGACCGGAAAGAGTTTGTTAAAGCTGCTCCAAGTACCTTCACACATTGGATGCAACAACGGGTACCTGGCTGCCCAGGAGTACATGCAAGACTGTAATATGTTGTCTCTGTAAAGTCCTCTTGCCTATTGTTGCTAGTCTTGAAATAATATGGTAGATGTAAGACAGTACAGCACGCTCAGAGACATTTTTAACCATGAAATTTGATAAGAAATATCAATATTAACACCAGTATTGATGTATTTCATCACAGTACAGTATCATGTATACTGTACTGTATGTTTCTAGCTTAAAACTCTTTAATGACAATGGGCTATGTGATGCTCTATATTGACCCTTTTCACGACATGTAGGCAGGAAAAGCAGAGATTAATAACATTAATAATTGCTCCATTAACGTTACATTAAGTGTCCCAGTCATGAGTCAGTCCCAGACAGACACCACATTTAAGTGTCTTCAGAACAAATTTCTCACAACCAAATCACCTAAAAAGCTCTGTTTTAACACCTCGAGTAACGGTTTATTTACATTATCCATATCAGCCACCTCGCTGCCCCGTTAGTTAGCTATGAAGCCTTTATAGGAGACATGTAAGCTCGCGCTAACCTAACAGTGTGTGTTCTTCACCTGTTCAGGTGTGGTTGTGTTGAGCAGAAGGACCAGGCTGCCCTGCTCCGAGTAAACCCGCATGAACTGCAGCAGGATGCGGTCTATCCCCATCCCCTCCGCCACCACCAGCAGCCCGTCGCATTCAAACAGACTCAGAAACATCTCGGTCTCAAACTCGAGCAGCGGACCCGCCATGTCGGCGGCAACAGAATCACGAACACAACCACGTTGTCTCTCACTCACACTTATAAAAAGTCAGCTAAAGAACATCATTGACACCATACAGTGTCGGCTGCTCGCGCCCGCTGCCCAACTGATGTTTTGAAGTTGCATATCCGGTCACGTGACAGTAAAAACTAAGAGACAGTGAGCGTGACATTTAAGCTCAACAGCGCCGCTTAGCGGCATGGAGGATAGTAGCAGGCAGAAAAACGCATTAAAACCTGCGCCTTATGTCTGGTGATGCTCAGTTCTTCTGTATGAGCGGTTGCTGATGGTTTATTCAATATGCAAACAATGCAGATGTGCTCTGAGTCTATTTTGTGCGTTTCTACGGTTTTGAATATATCCTTTTCACATTATCATACAAATGTAAACAGTTTGGAAACTCTTCCTTGTTGATAATTCCAGACCTAATAGACCTCATGTAATCCTTTTTGTTTGTCTCTCCTGTTTTGACTTTGACTCTTTGATGTCAGATTTCCCCCTAAAGCATGTGAATGCACGTTATGATAGAAAGCATGTAATCTCAAATGTATTCAAACAGAAGGACAATGTAATAATGATAATGTCACAATATTTTCTGAAATTTAGAAAATGGTAAGCTTTCTTCATTTGGTTAAAGCATAAACAGCATTTTTGTTTTACGGGATTTTCTTCCTGACAAGAAGATAATCAGTGAAACCTTGAATTGACTTGGCATCAAACACCACATTTAAAGTTGTTTAATATCATCAATGGCTGTGATACAATATCAGTATGAGGCCTACAAAGAAAACTCACACCAGTCAAACACTAATCAACTTTCAGTGAACTTCAGCAATAAGAGACACACCAACACACAATCAAACAATAAAATGGGCCCAGAAACCAATAGCTGCTTTGGTGACAGCATTAACGGGTTTTCGGGTGGATTATTCCCATAAAGCACCGGCAGGAACAGGGCTGTAATGTGCTTGCGTAACAAAGCCTGCCAGCTGGGTTTTATAAAACTCACTGTTGTGTCAGCCCACATTTCTCTGCCGTAAGAGAGGAAGGGACCAGAATAGGTCTGTGCTCATGAACGACAGCAGAGGAGCAGGACGATGCTGAGCACACCACCACCATCCCCCTTCACACACCACACACCACACACACACACACACACACACACACACACACACACACACACACACACACACACACACACACACACACACACACACACACACACACACACACACACACAGAGGTTTTGTTCCACAAACTTGACTCACCATCGTTGAGACTTGAGACTTCAGGCTTGAATTTGGCCACTTTGATGTTTACATCTGTCACTCATCCCCTCAGACGTACAGACTCCGTGTGGAGCCAGATTATATAAAGCAACACCCCTAGGTGGGTCTTATTATAATGAGTTATCCGGACAATACGTTCTTCTTTTCTTTCTTTCCATTCTGTCCTACTCTGCAAAGTTAGTTCAAGTTATCCTTGAAGTGACACTTCTGTGTGTCTGTGTGTGTGTGTGTGTGTGTGTGTGTGTGTGTGTGTGTGTGTGTGTGTGTCGTTTAAATGTGTCGGAAAAAAATAATTTCTTTCAGTATCCCAAATTAGATTAAATGAGGGGTGAAGGACTGTTGCACTACATAAATTAAAACTCACATTTCAGCGACTCTTCCGTCACTAATGAGTTTCATTAATGCTGTCAACAAGGGAAGAAAGACTAATATGGAAAGTCTTGTATCGCAGAATATAACATGGCTTAAGATACCTCACCTCAACACCTTTTCGGATGAACTGGAATGCCGACTATAACGCAGGCCTTTACACAAGTGCTGTACATAAGTAGTTTTCAGGTACTTGTACTTAACTTGAGTTTATCCATGCTATTTTATATGTAACCAGCTGCAGGAAACCCAGCATGAAAAGAAAAATGAGACTACCTCGGTATGAAAGGGTTGGATGAGGTCAATGCCTGGAAATATGAGAATAGAAGTGCATTATGTGGGTTGAAACACTTGATTCAATCCAGTTGATTTTGAAAGTGATACAGTAGCTAAATAAAGACAAAGTTCCTCTGACTGCGAGGGCTTTTTAACAGCACGAAAATGTCAGACAATCGAGTGCACAGAGGCAGGAATTTCTCCTGGAGGATTGAAGTGGTGCACTGTCATGAACAAACCTATAGAGGGCAGTGGAGCGCTGTGTTCTGCACGCGCACGTCTCACGTCAGACGGTTCACCTCTGGGGCGATCTGTGTGTGAGGACGCTTGTGTCGGTGCAGCCTCTTCTGCAGCTCAATGCAAGGATGAAAACCTGAAGCAGGCGGTTGGGATGGAGTGGTAACACGTCAACATTAAGACTGACAAGAGAGAGAGTGAATCAATAATAATAATAATGATAGATTCTGCTATTATTACAGTTTTATGGTACATGAAATTGAATCAAATTGTGCATAAATGTGCTTGGAGGAGACAAAATGATTCCCACAGAGGGAACGTCAGGTTGTTTGGCACATGTGAAGGATTTCGGGGAAAACTCTGCTTCTCTTTGTGAAAGGCATCCCCATATCATGGATGGCGTGGCATTATTGTAAATGAGAGGAGAACAGCTTGACGGCAGGCTGGAGGATACAATAAGGAGAGATATTTAACACTTCCTGCCTTCCTGAGGGAAATAGAGAGAGCGGGAGCAGATAAAACAGCTCAAGGCCCAGATACATCCCTCCAGCCCTCATTAGAAAAAGAGAGAAGCAGCAGGGTTTGATTGTAAGTGGAGGGCTAAGCCTGAGAGCCAACTGGGCTCAAAGTGGACAAACTTAAGACCTCTGGAGGTTAAAACACACACACACACACACACACACACACTTAAAGGAATAGCTCGACATTCTGGGAAACACACTTATTGGCGTTCCTGCTGGGAGGTAGATCAGAAGGTTGAAGCCACTCTCATGTTTGCAGGTTGAATATGAAGCTACAGCCAGCAGCCAGTTATCTTTGCTTTGCACGGAAACTAGAAACAGCTAGCCCAGCTCTCGGCAAAGATGACTAAATCCACCTACCGGCTCTTCTTAAGCTCACTCATCTGTATAAAATGACCTGTGGTTTCATGGGTGGTTAGGTGCCGGACTATTTACTCCACTAGTAAGCTGGTTAGTCAGTAAATAAGTCTGTCATGTAACTCTCTGTGAAGCCACACCATGACGTTAATTCTCCTCCGTTTGTGTATGGATTAAATATGTAGGATAATACCGCTTAGCATTTGTGCTTAAGAGGTGCTGGCATGTGGATGTTGTCATTTTCGCATCGAAACCAGGCTCAGTCGGTGAAAGAACGGATACATGAGTCGAATACTGCCGGCAGTCGCTCCCTTGGATGGATTAAATCATTCACAATAGACATATTCATATTCTGGGTTTGTGTCCGACCTCCTAGTAATTAAGACTAATTATGTTATTTGCCAATTTGAATACAAATGATTATAATCAAACGTATATTATATTATGATTATAAATCAACTTGCATTCCATGATTTCTTGCTGGTAATCATTTGAAATACACTTAATTTCATTAAAAAACAACTAGAAACACATTGTTGAAAGTATTATATTGTGTACAAATGTTTTTTTGCCAAAGTTTAAATGACTAACATCACAGTGTTATCGTGGAGATTTTACCAGTGTGATGCCACCACAGTAGTAGCGCCATGTTTACTTCTGCCCTCATCCCAGATTAGTTATTCCTTTCAGGCTGATTCCAATCCTGAAACCAAAGGTTTCCAACAAAGCAATGAAGAAAAGCAAGGAAAAAAGAATCAGTTTTAATCCAAGTCTTTATTTTTGGTGAAGGCTTTTGGAAAGATTTTGAAAGGAAATTGAAACAAATAACCTCCATTCAAAGCTGCCATGGACTACTTTTTCCAAATAACACATGTGTGTCTACAGTTAAGGGCAAGGGGCCGAACTCTTAGACGTCTCCTCAGGTTGACCCGACCAACTCGAGGTCAGATTCTGAAACGTACAACTCGCTGAGAGCCTTTTAGTGATAAGAGCAGTCACACATTTAGAAAACTGCCCGAGCGGAGCTACGTTTCAGTGGAAATAAAAGTCCTCCAGCAGCACAGGAGACGGCTGCTGCAGGCTTTAAATGTATAGCATTTCAGCTGGTCATGACCATTGTTACTCCGGCACCTGAGCAGAATGTGACTCCAGATTGCGGTTCTTGTAAATGGCAGAGTGGTGCCTGCAATGTTCACAAATTGGGATTATTACGGAACACCCTCAGCGCACTGAAATATAGATGAGGGAGAGGAGCATTCTGGCTCTCGGAGCCGGGTCAAGCAGCACCAGTCAAGCAGCCTCTGTGACACACAGATGTAATTTCTTTGTTTACATAACGGTGGGAGTTGATTACTAAAAGCAAAGAGACCTACCTTTTTTTCCAGGCCTGCAATTTGCATATATTATAAGTGACAAAACAAGGGATAAACATTAAATCAGTGAAGAGAAAACACTCTCTCATGGTCCAACACAGCATGCAAAAGAAGCAGAAAGGAAAAACAAATTCTACTGGAGCAAATGTATGGCTTTAGTAGAATGTCACATCCACTTCAGCAAGTCACTGTGACAGCGGATGTCAATAAACAGGAGGGGAATGTGGCATTTGTGAGAAAAGATGAGAAAGGAGGACCAGAGGAGAAGAACCATAACAGAAAGTGAAGGAGTGAGACGCATGGAGACGGAGAAACAAATGTTTCTTGCTTGTAATGTTTGGCGAACCATGCACAGCGGCTGGCTTTGTCAAATAGGCGTATTAGATGAATAATTCAAGGCGGCTGGCAGACTGGAGGTTCAGAGGAGGGTGTGGGGAGGACACGTTCCAGGCTGGACTGGATGTCAATGACGCATTGGTGGGAATGGCTGCTACATGTGTTTGTGTGACAATGTTTGGTGAGAATATGACAAACGGATGCAGAGCGAAGAAAGGATAGTGTGTTTGTGAGAAAGCAGGCACTAGCAGGGAAATATCCACACTGCAGAGGGACTCACACGCAGAGTTTTCAGGATCTATTAGCATATCTCATTCAGTCCCTCTGATGAGCGATCACGGGGGAACTGCAAACAGTTTTCATGGTGTTTCTCCCCAGCACGGACCAAAGGCTCTCCGTTTGATGTTGCGGACACACATTCCCTCTGTCGATAAACCAATAAACCCTAAATCCCGACAGGATCCGAAAGGCCCGTCATCGACCGGCAGACCCCAAATCTACAATGCTGCACTTGCTGGACCAGCGATAGAGAGACGAGGACGAACAAGAGGGAACCAAGGGAGAAGAGCAGAGATCAAGGCAGCTCAAAGGCTGATTTGATCTCTACCAGAGATGTCCTGGAGAGGCCAACCTCCAATCTCTCTGTGGTGGGGAGGAGGAGGTGTGAGGCTGAGAGCGAGCTCGTGTTGAATTTGAAACCTCGGTATAGGCGTTTTACAGCATCTTGACATCGAGGGCTACAATATTGAACTTCTTGCCTTGAAGCATGTAACTGTATCACCCTCCTCCTTCTCTGCTGAAAACTCTGATATAAAACCCTGGTCTTGAGAGGGATTGATAACATTTCAACTCGGATTGCTTCTGGATGTATTTAGCTCAGTTTAGCAGGAACACTGAAGAAGAAGAAGAAGAAGAAGAAGAAGAAGAAGAAGAAGAAGAAGAAGAAGAAGAAGAAGAAGAAGAAGAAGAAGAAGAAGAAGAAGAAGAAGAAGAAGAAGAAGAAGAAGAAGAAGAAGAAGAAGAAACCAAAATGTTTTTATTGTGAGCTCCTGGAGGTAGTGTGGAAAAAAAATCCTGAAATTATATTTTGGAAGAATTATGACCAAGATATGTACAAAGTGTTACATTTTATGGTTGAGGCATATTTGTACTGAAATTTGTCATTGGTCACCAAAGAATAACCTAATTATGGCCGTTGTCCATGTGACAAGAGTTGCTAAAGAGGACTGAAGTTGCCAACTTTCCCCTTTGACGCAAGCTTTCACATTTTGAGGCAACTCTGCATTCCAATATGTCTGAACATGCCTGAAAAGTTCTTGTTAGCATGAAATGCTAATACTGGCAACACTGTCAACGAAGTTTGCTGTTGATCAAATACCAAAGTCCGAACACCATTTAGTTCTTCTCTCTGAGATATATATGCTGGACAATTTTCCAATTTGGGTTAGGGTCAATGTCTTTAACTTTAATGTATTGATGGTCTCATCAGTGTCAGTCACTGTTTAACATATAGAAATAGGGACAGCAAACAGATGTGATGTCGTGACGTGGTGTCGGCTCTCACAGTCTCTCCTGTGTGCTAATGAGAGAGGATTCGTCTGTCTAGAATCAAGACAGATTGGAGGTCAACTCTGAAAGCAGAGTTAATGGACACGCTGACGCTATTGTTACTCGAGGGAATCCAAAACTTCAATGCTGAAGGGCCGATAGATCTGTGGAAGGAGTCGCCACAAAGGTCCAGAAAAGCAAAATTGAAAAGGGAGAGATCGGATGAACAAGCAACCAGTGATTTAGCGGTTCCATTTTTTGAGGACAGCTGCACCACTGGCACATTGAGAATGAAGACATAAGTCACCCAACGAATTACCGTACATTTCTGCTTTTTCCCTGCGGTGACATGTCAAAATGTCTGCTGTGAAAAAGTCGAGGACATCTCACACTTATAAGTACATGGAGTCTTGGTGATTTCACACAATTCCCAGTGTAGCTATATCTCAACAGTGAGAGCCATCAGGAGTCAGCTGCAGTGACTGACAAAACCATTCGTTTTATACTTAACTTTGTCTTTTATGTTTGACCATGTAATTACCTCGGAAGTTGCTAATTAACATATTAGTTAACACATTAGCAGTATACGGCTTATTTGAATTCAGGCGAAAAATGTCTATGTGGTGTTTTATGTGATTAAGACTTAAGTGTAGGTCTTTGTTGTCAGAGTCCCAAAGGAGACGAAAGGCCGAGTCAAAGTTCACATAGAAAACATCTTAAGGATCATTTGCTCTCGTTTTTGACCTACCTCAGCTAAGGAGTACGAAAAAAAGAAGGGCAGCTGGCAGAGTGATGCAAGGTCTGGATGACGCCAGTGTATCTATTACCGAGAGCCGGTGAAGGCGCTAGCTAGCACGTAGCGAAGGTTTAGCTAGCGCGTTTGTGCAGCATAAACACAAATTCAGATGCGCACGCACACGCACACACACACACACACACACACACACACACACACAAAGAAGTACACGCCACTCCAGATAGCTGTCAAGAGTCTGATGCAGTAAGTCAAAGGCAAAGGAGGATTTCAAACATTAGCATTCCCCCATAATTCCTCCTAATCCAAACACTAACATAACAGTCGGAAGTTCAATCTAATTGAGGAGGGGATGAAAGCCAAGGATGCCCTGTGTGGGAAAAGATATCTGGATTAATTAGTATTGTTGCGGCAGTGCGTGTGTGCGCTTGGTTGAACAGCCATTTGTAAGTGTGTGCCTAAATCTGCCTGCGTAGCGGTGAACGCGCGTGGACGCGTTTTTGTGCATTTGGCGGTACGCGGCAGGGTAATTGTTGCTGTATTACAGCCTATGTGTGGAGCCGCCAACTCATCAGTGAACGCTCGCTGACATAAGAAGCATGTGTGATTGGATTTCCTTGTTTTAATCACTCTGCCTCTATTTTCTGCTTATGTTGTTGGGGCCTGTCTAATTCCAAGGACGGATTAAATTTGAATGTCAACATGTTAAAGGCATGCAATCACGGTGGTAAACACACGCAGGGGGAACCTGGAGGCATCATTCTAAATGAACCAACCACACGTGAGTGCTCGTGTGTGTACTTGTATCCTTGTGAGGACCATGTTCTTGTGAGTGGATGCATATCGACATGTGCTTCTGACGGACCGAAAACAAAACCTTGAGGAAAGCATTATTCAATTGTTGTGCAAAAAAATAAAAGCCCAGGACTCAAAATGTCAACACGCACTGTAGTTGAAGCATACTAACGCCTACTTACTCCTCGCAAAGTTGGAAGTATAGCAAGACAGTCAAAATTGGTTTCTTCTGCCTGGCAATGGTATTTTCCTCGCCTTAACCAAACAGTTTCATTTGAATAAATCTAACCAGACCTCATAAAACACTCACATAGGTAATGAGGAGTGTAGTTTACGCTGACTACATCGTTATCCTGCAGTGGTCAAGTTAGAGTATATGTGCATTTACTAAATTACAGTTGAAAATGATGTGGTTACCTTAATTGATGGACTAGTGTGAGGCATTTCAGACCCTGTTGTGGATTTGTATCATGTACATGCTCGGTGTTCTGTAATATATTATGCAAATGTTTGCGAGTGCATGCATGAGCACGTACAGTAAGTATGTCCTGTTTGTACAAGTTCCTGTAGAGTCACGTTCCGCCCCACTATAGGGGATGAGTGTGATTGAGTGACTGAGGTCCATATGTACATTAAGACTTTCCCTCCCCGTCTTTTCATCCTTCTCTGAGAAACTAAAGGCTATTAACATGAAGGACCATTGTTGCATCGCCTCGCCCCGGAGGCGCTTTCAGCGATGCGCGGCACGTCGGCACCCGTCAGTTTAGTGCGTTGTTAGACAGCGTCTTGGGTGCTAATGCTCCCCTGCAGTTTATTGCTTGGCAAAATGACTCCATTAGCCTCGAAAACCACAGTAATGGCATGCAGATGGGCCGCCATGCGCTAAAGCAAGTTTAAGAGTCGTGCGAGGGAATGTTGACTGACAGGCAGGGAGGCAAAATGGCTACCTGTCTTTACACTGTGTGTGTGTGTGTGTGTGTTTATGGAGAAATTGTACCATGATTGCCAGCCTCTCTATGTGCAAGTATGTATGTGTAGCCATCACACACGTGCATGTGAGTGTCTCAGAGTGTGTGTACATGCATTTGAGAGAGAATAAGTGCGTGTTTGTGTGCACTGTTTCCTCTCAGGGGATAGCAGGTGCCTCAGAGACGGGTTCACTTCTATTCAGCTGTTACACTCTGCTGCTCCTTGGGGGTCTTATGTTGTTCTTAAGTTGGTTCGCGTTGGCCCGCAGGAGCTCTGAACTTTCAAACTCAGTGGCCATATTATAGCACTATGTGAAATATACCCGACTCTGCTGTGGCTGCATGTTGATGAAAGGAGACAGTAAGGAGGCACTCGCATGTTTCTAATGATGCCACCCTTCTTTTGGGACTGAGGGACAGATGTGTGTATGGCTTTATAAGAGCTTTATATGCTTTGAGGCAAACATTAAAAGGAATATGATTGGCAAACTAAATCCAAAAACACAATTGACAAGAAACACATCTTAAAGATGCTGCACGTATTAGACTTTGAAGAAAGTGGATAGACCAGACTCCTCAACGCTTTTTTTCTCAGCTAAAGCAAAAGGCCATTTTAGTTAAACGAGGTCCCTTTAAACGTGTAGATAATCACAGATTAGAATTATTAACTATTAACTTTAATTCATGTTATTCTAACAGTAATTTCGGGTGTTTTCAATTGTGTCTTAGATCCCAAAAAACAAATGAATTTTCATAATTTAGATAAAGATTTGGACAGAATCCAAAAATGGCTGTAAAATATTAGCATCTTGCAAATAAAATGTACTCTGAGCCAAGAGGCAGTCGTCTAATTTTGCCTTTTCGTAATACAAATAGTGGTTTGATAACATCTCCCGTATGGAAACCACAGTTTTTCACCAATGGTTCCCGTGTTCAGGCTTATAACAACATGAGCACCTGCCGTTTGCAAGAATAAGCCTCAGAAAGCTCCCTTTGTTCATGTCGTATTAAACACTGTTTTGTGTGAAAATGCTGACATCTTTAACATGGCTCCATTAGATCTTCAGCAGGTGGCCTTCCTGGCAAATGAGCTAACTTTAACATAGAACTGTGGCGTTGTGATCACAGGAATCGCAGGGGACAATGTCAGGTTTACACATCAGATGGACGCAAATTACGCAAAACCTAGATTCACTGAGCCAACAAATACATTTTTGGCGTCCAGACTTTCATAAAAGGTGTTGCTTTTCTGGTGTTCAATTCTTAAAACAACACCCCGCAATGTGCAGCAATTATTATGTTTTTCAATCTCGGGAGTCATCCAGCTGTTTATACTCGTGCAATGTAGGCACACTGTTGTCCTCTCCGCTCCCTCACACACACACACACACACGCACACACACACACACACACACACACGCGCACACGCAGTGCTAGGTGGGCGCAGGTGCTCCTTGTTGTCCTGATGAACCGCTCCTGTCTCTCTCCGCCTCTCAGCCACTACATTCACATCCTGTGTGCTGGTAAATAACAGCATTCGGCCATTTTTAGTCAGCAGGTGGCTGGTTGATGGGGAGGTTGTGTTCTGCGTCCAAACAAACTGTTGAAACAATCTTCCATCTTCACATTGAGAGAGAGTGGGAGTCCAGTTGGTGGCGGTGTGAAGAACAGTATTGTGGGTAAATGTCACAGAGAGCCTTCTGTTCCATATTTGACTAAGTGAACAAGGGAAGGAAAAAAAATAAAAAATCCATGCGGCATATCCACCAATTTGTCTGCTCGAAAAACAAACAGTAAGAACAAGACTCAAGAACAGGATTTCTGTCATCTAATTTCAGTAATGACTATCGCTGACATCTTTTTAGTACAGAGGCGCAACTGCTGTGCAACGATTTAAACCATTTTCTAAATTCATGGAGAAAATAAACATGGACACATTTATCAGAAAAATGACTTGGGCTGCTTGCCCAGATTTCAGGTTATTATACAGTGTGCAGTATATCTCTCTATTTAAATGGAACACAGGCACATTAATGATTGTTCTCACTCCCTCCCTGTTTCTACACACAGTATATTGAGTCATATGGGTTCTTTCTTAGAAATATAAACATTCCCATGTCTGTGACTTCACGTCACAGAACAGCGTAGCAGTTTAACCCTTGAAATAACAATAAAGATCTGTATTAAGTACATCTGGGGTTTGATCACGTTCAAATACAGGCTTTGGCCGAGTGAACGGCAGCTTCCAAAAGCAAAGTTGCCGTTACGACGTGGACGCTGGCGTGAGCATTCACAAGTTGGAAACGGGTGATTACAGTAAATCCAATGAGACAGCCTCACAGTATCAGAGCCCAGTCAGTTACTGAGCAACAAGTGACAATGTGTGTTTTTGTCAAAACTCGTAAATGTGGTGGCTAACATGCTCGGAAAAACAATGGTAACATGCTGAAGTTCAGCAGGTACATGTTAGCCAGAATTTGCCAATTAGCACTAAACACAAACTACGTCTAAAAACGTTTCTCTGCAATTGAAATGAGAGAAAAAAGAAGAAGCGTCTACTTCAAGCAGGAAGATAATTATCATTTAAATTTTCTCATCACACCCGGTCTCCACCTCTCAACTATCATCCGGTGAACCCGCTAAGTTATGCTCTTCTGTCAACCATGATTAACCCAGCCGAAGGGTACTTGAACTCTCTCACATGTCGGGTCTCCTTGCTCACATTGCCGCCTCACCTCTCCATGTAGGAAATGTAAAAAAAAAAAGTGAAAGCACAGGAGAAATGTGATTGGGAGATCACTGGTCAGTCAGAAAGTGCACAGACAAACCATGACTATTTTATATCATCCGGTAATAGACGGCGACCAAAAAACAACCATATTTATATGAAAATATGACGGATTATTTATGGCCCAAATGCAACAGTTGGGACACATCTGTGACCGGTCAGACTACGTGGCTGAAACCAGTCCGTCACATTAACTAGAGTGACTCATGCACATTTTTGACCCCGCTGAATGGTAGAATCATCAAAACATGCTCCATCTTGGCAAGCGGGCGGCCGATCCCCGCCAGCTCTCCCAGCCTGTCTTGCTGGCTGCAGGCCCAGAGGGCAGGGCGCAGGGATGGATGGGCCTGTCGCCGGCTCTCTGTTGCCCAGATGGCTCGCTCCGTCAGCGGGCTGACCACCAGGAGGGGTGGCACCCTGACGTCAGGCCATGATTGGATATGCCAACTTTCATTTTCTTCCCACCCCCCCCCCCCCCCCCCACCCCCCCCCCCCGACACCTGTGGACTGCGTGGAGAAATGAAGGGGTGGTGGTGGTGGTGGTGGTACTGGAGCCTGGCCGAGTGTGCGTGCATGTCCTCGTACTCCTATCTTTTTGAGAGCCAATTTAGGTTTGATGCTCGCAGCGAGAGAAAATTCATTGGAGACTGATATACATTTTGGCTGAGATTTCTGACCTTGCGAACAGAAGTTGACAAAACAATATCACCGAAAAGTCCATTTAGTAGCCTTCTCTTAGGATTCGTATCATGCCGCACCATTTACCTCAGCAGATGGAGTTTGCTCAGTTGTCATGGAATTATGCAGTTCGTTTTAGCGTCTTTCAGCCCAGGGTTTTGGTTTGACACCCACAGCTTTGCTGTTTTGGAGTGCGGTTAAAGAGAACTAGTTGCATCAGGCAGCAGTGAAAAAGCACAAAAACGGACAATAATACCTGCCCAGCACCAAATGGCAAACCGACAAAGTTAGGGACTAGGTGGTGGACATAGAGCCCTTTCACACCTACCTCGTTTGGACTGGACTTTCTGACTTTCCAGTTTGATCCGAACATAAATGACAGGTGTGAAACCTCCTCAGATCATGGGACGAACAGCCAAAAAGACGAAAAGAGGAGGTCTCGATGGGTTTGAGTGTGTTGTTCGGACTTTTGGACCAATTACAGGAAGCAGTTCTTTAGTACGCTGGCATGATTGCGATGTGAAACCAACAATGTGTACAATGTCACAAAAAAAAGAAAACCTTAGTTCGGACTTTCAGGTGTGAAAAGACAAGTAGTGACGCGTTTAGCAGCTAAAAAGACAGATTAGTCGACTCCAAAAATAAGCTAAAAGAAGAGAGACTATTGGTTCTACTTTTTACAAGCACAACGCATGATTGCTAAGGTTGCGGTGTGTAAACAGGCAATTGTTTGCCAACAGGTTCACCGTGCCAATTTGGAGGTGACTGTATGTCAGAACTGTTTACAACTTGTTTCTTCTGCCCCGAAGTGGCCCAAAAAAAATCAGTTAATGAGAGTATATTTGACAAGATCCTTTGTCATGACATTGTTTTGTTAATAACTGCAGTTAGCAAGGCCGGTGAGATATAATTTCAGTGTGTGTTTGAGTGTTGACTTTTGAAAAAAGTCTATAGAGAGAATATCAAGGCAGCAGGAGGACTTTAGATGTTTTATAGTTGACAGGATCAAGTAACTTTATGCTTCTTAAATTGGTTTTAAGTGGGGGCAATACAGACCCCGATACCTGGTATGAAGGCAAACATCATTGCCTGACTTAGTGGATGTAAATTCAGTGTTCAAATAAGGCTCATGCATCAATCTTTAGAAGGACTAACTTGGATTTCCGAGTTTGTAATTGAAACAACCTTTGTGCACAGCGATGATCATCTCAAAGTCACAGTCAGAGTTCTTTGGTGCAACTGTCAAGGTTTTCTTTTCAACATGAAATCAGGAACAGTCAAAGTCAGTGCAGACGATAGAACAGAGCTTCAGCAATGTCATGGAAATCGCACTGTGTTTAGGTGGCCTATAGATGCTTGCAGTAAATGGGAGATTTGTGCTGTAAAGACTGAGCTCTTATAATCAAAATGCATAACCGAGCATAGAATTGCTTTCATCACAGATTTGTGTAGTTGTGGCATAATTCCTGATAATTCTGCGATAGGATTATCAGCTTATGTAGAGGGGTTGACTTGAATTGAATGTCTGCTGACGGCTGCTCTGGTTACAAACAGGGAAAGAGCTATGCGTTAGGCCCTATATAAAACATATATTTACATAAACATGGAGCATGTAATGTCAATGTCTCAGCTGTCATCGCTTACTACAAAGTTCGAAAACCATGGATGAATAGTGGAGTGCATCACAGTGACCGTTGCTTTTAAAACGGTTTGCTTCACCTACAGTGTGTCTCGTAAGTTTCCTCAGATACCCGCTCGCACGGCGAACAGCGCGGAGCCAAATACATCTGACGGCCAAATTGATCGAGCCAGCGTGTAATGATAACTCCCTGGATTCCATTAGGAATCAAAACACTCAGACCAAGATGAAACAAGCTCTCTTTTTTTTCGTGCCTCTGGTGGAAACATTCCCTCCAGCGATCAGTGTAAGCCTCTCATGTACGTTCAAAAGCAGCTGACCTCTGACCTGAGTCCCCTCATGATGAAAAAACCGTATGGAGCATTATGGACTCTACACCTTGGCAGCTGATGAAAGTACTGAGAGATGCATGTGGGGGGATACTGCAACAGCGCTTTCGATCAATAAACAGGGACCAGCTTTTATCTGTACCAGTAGAATAAATGTCCTGCAGGAACGGGGCTGAGAGCCGAGGCCACGCCGCTGACCTCAAGTCCGTCCAGAAAGCTGCCACCTTGTGAGGACATTGCCCTCCAACGCCCAAAATGTTCTTTCAAAGAAATGCGGATTTAAAACAATAAATCATCAATTTTTTCAGCAGCAAAGCGACAGACTGAACCTTGATTTCAGAGCAGAATAGCTCTAAATATGTCTGCGCCCTGGTGTGTTTGCGTTTGTGAATTAATTACTTTCCTGTGAGCAGCCAGTCGCACAGTCAATCTCGTCTGTAGTGTCCAATAGCAGCCATTTGTTCGACTGTAGAATCCTCCAGCAAACAATCCCCACCTGCTCACTCCCCTCCGGCTGCGCTGGAGTCAGCTAATCTCTGGTTTAACAGCAGAGGGAGTGGAGAAATGTGAATACAATTCAGTTGATATTCTTATGTTAAAATGCCACATCTTATCAGCAGCCTCGGTGGGTTTTGCGTCACCCGATTTGGCTGTTTGCTCCGCAGAGCTGTTGGTACATCTCTTACAGATTTGTGTCTCTACTGACGGACGAAAGTTGAAACGATGGACGCATGTAAGAATCATCTTTCTGCTTTCTGCTTACTGCAGTTCATCTTGAGGGGTGTTTGATTAAGGTGGCGCAGAACAGCAGGGCTCGGGCTTTCACATAAAGGCAAAAAATGCCAGAAATAGTCGAGCAAAAATAGAAAAGCAGGGCCTGTTGTAACGAGCCTGGCTTGAATGAGCCCAAGGAGGCTTTACAGTGTGTACAGCATACGTAACACTCTATCCTTACATCCTCGATTTGAATAAGAGGAGAGAGAGAGAGACCAGAGGAGAGGCTGGAGCTCCTGCAGCTCCCAGGACGGCCAACACAAAGAAGCCATTGATTTCAAAACACCTGTTATATAACCTGTTGTCCTTAGAGGATCAGTGTGGAGCATTTGTCTATTGGCAGAAATGGAATATAATAGTAATAAGTAGGTTTTCTATATTTATGATCACCTGAAAATAAGAATTGTTTTGATGAGCTTAGAATGAGCCGTTTATCTACATATTGAGCTGGTCCTCTTCATGGAGCCGGCTGCCATGTTGTTGTTTTTACAGTGGCCCAGATCGGACAAACCAAACCCTGGCTCTACATGTGGCCAGTCACGTTTAGAACGTCGGCCACCATAGTCCTACTACGCGCTTGGCACATGGGAGAAGCTTCAGTTGGTTGCAATCTGCAACCTCACCACTAGATGCGGCCAAGTCCTACACACTGCACCTTTACGTCTAAAATACATGACCGAGCAACAGGTTGATAAACATGAGCAAGTTAATGTTGTGAGTGCTTAGTGAAGTTCAGAGAGTATCCAGACAACAGGAGTTACGTCTCACTGCTGTTTAGAAACACGTGCCTCAATAGTTTAGTGTACTCGTCCAGCTTTGAAAGAACTGAGAATGGCTCACACAACATAATAAACACGGTGACACCATGCACTCATTAGGTAAAATCAACATTTATTGTAAAAAAAAAAAATACAACCAATCATGTCACAGTGTCCAGTGTGGTCATTCATTAGAATTCAACGAGGGAACAAGTCAAAGCGTGTGATGTTCCCCCGATTCATTGAGCAAATGTGCTCGAAACAAATTCACACGCGAAAGGAGATAAAGAACAATGTGGTTGAGCTTGGCTACCGTGAGGATATCAAAATAGATAAGGACATAAGGTTCCTTCTCAGACAGGAAATGAAGGAGATGGACTGAGTCGTCTTTCACACATCACACTCATTATCCATTCCTCTCCCTCCTCCCTCCCTCCTCCGGCGCATGCTGACTTTTTTCGGAAGAGAGACAGAACCCGTCCGTGTGAAATGAGGTCATCGATGGCGTCGCCGATGGTAAATCACCGACAGTAACCTCCAGACCACGGACGGACACACAGCACTCTCTCTCCCGCACTCACACACACACAGATGTGTTGCTCTAGGGTTGCTATGACAACCTTTTTAAATTCTGAGTCGGTCAGAGCGAGTGTGAGAGTCTCTGTGTGTCTCTCTGTGTGTGAGAGAGTGTGTGTGTGTGGGGGTGTAGCGTAATTGAGTAGAGTAATTTAGGGCTCACAGACAAAGTCGTTTTGTCGCACAAATGTCCATTTTAAAGACAATTTCAAAACGGTGAGCGTCTAAACGAGCCTGCGGCTAGTCGGCCGCAACACGGGCGAGGTTGTCTCAGCCATGACTAAACAGTCGGGAAATACTGTGCTCCTCCGACCACTAATCACGCCACCATCACTGCGCATTACCAGCCTGACGCCAGTCGTTTAGCTTAACACGATCACGCCTCATTCATTTTATTTACCGAGTTCACAGCAGCTATTTCAAACAGACTTAAACTGGTTGGGTGTGATGTAAATGTTACATCACGGATATGGGTTTGGGCATAAAATAAAGTCCTGCTGTCCAACAAAGGCGCAGACATTCAAGTTGGAGATTTTCTGTACATGAAGTCCCATTTTTTAAAAATTATTCACAGACCCATTTTTCCCCTCTTTATATAATAGTGTTCCTTGTTAGTGGCGGGGTCCGCTTCTAACAAGTGCTGGCTTTGATTTCTCTTCACAGGGGATTCACATGAAATCAAGTTATGTAATCCAGCCTCACTGTTTTATCTGATTGAGGTCAGCCCCGCTGTTTACTGTCCTCACTTTGTGTTTGTGATGCGGCAAAACACCGAGCGGATGCATTTAAAAATAGCCAGGAAAGGCAGGACTGAAGGATTAATGATTAAAACTTTAAAATCTGTCATTTTTGTTATAATTGATATGGATTGAGAATAACCTCTCAAATATATACATAGCTTTATTCTGGCTGGACAGTTTAAAAAAAAAAAAAAAAAAAAGTACCCGCAAAGGCTACAAACAGAGGTCTGCTGCACATGTTAAACAACGTACCACATTAAAACATAAACACACACACATATTGCATAAGATAGCCGACGAGGCATTAGACTGCAGCAACAGCAAACATAGTAGAAATGGCTACGACAGCTGGACATTTGAGGATCATTAAAGGAAAAGTCCACCCTTTAATACTCACGCTGTTAGAGATTAACTGCAGCATTCAGTTTAGGCCAGTAGTTCTGTTGCGACGACGCTGAAATGCATCTTTTCCTCGTCTACACTTTGTCTCAACCGGTCTGGTCTATGTTGATGTACCGTAAGTGATTTCCTGCTTCTCCCATTGGACCATTAGTCAACTTCAACATTGAGGAGACTGGCCTTGTTGATCAAAAAACATTCAATTTCAGCTTATCATATAGCTAGGAATGAAGGAATGATTTTAACATCTCAATCCTATCTGCTGACATGACCAACGCTCCAGCCTCCGAACAACCTGCCTGTGTGCCTCTAACAACGGGGGAAATCGCAAAGAAAAACTATTTACAAACACAACTCCTCCGTTGGCCTTCAGTCCTGCAGGAGCTTCCTGAGGTCCTCGCTCATGCCTTCCGCACTCAGCTGATCGAGGCTGTGGTAGCGGTGGACGATGTCGTCGGCGGTCACTACCACCACCCTGAGGCCGTGGGTGTCCTCGCCGAGCTGGCAGCCGATGGCCGAGCTCACGACCATGTCCAGGCCGTCGTGGCACCCGCCGGCGTTCCGGTGGTAGTGGCCGGAGAACACCGCTTTCACCCCTGTGGCAAGGAGACAGGCGTCAAGAGTGCTGCACTTCATCAACGAAGACATCCAAGCATTGAAATGAAACAGCGGAACACAAAAAGATTAAATTCGTTGTTTTTTAGTGGCCTGATTGTGTCTGTTGATGTCACCTCACTAAACTGGGATGTTACTATGAATAGGCATCGTGCTCTTTAGAGAGCCATGCAATTCACACCACGTCTGACCCCTCCGTCCCTCATGTATCCCAAATAAGAGGTGCAGCACCGGCAATTATTATCATCACCTGGCGGTAGAAAATGACCAGCGCTCGCTCCACAGGGAGGTTTCTGGCTCTAGATAAACTCACTTTACAGACCAAACAACAACCTGCTGCTGAACGTCTGGATTTCTGGTAGATGAATGTCAATTTTAGTTATACAGTAGCATAATATTATTAGTCGCAAGTGTTCAGTGTATACACGTGTGCAGTGCAATCTAGAATCAACGAGGGATCTAAATAACAACACACATCGGCGGGTCCGTAAAGTGTGTCACGCCCACTAGTTGGAGAACTTTGTTTTCACATTGAGCCAGCATTTTCCTTTAGTCTGTCTCTTGATGCTCATCATGGAACAATCCTCCATTCCTCTCTAGCAGCAAGGCCACAGAGACAGTGTACGACCCTCTCCACGCTTCACGCTACTCCACTGCTCGTTTGGTCGTTACTTCAAAACCTCCCCTCGGTGCGTCTCGCTGTAAGTTTATAGAGACGTTCACCTGCTGCAGCGCTTGCAATGGAAACGGCACATGCAAAAATGGCCGCTGCTCAAAAAAAAGGAAGGTAAAAAGGAAGACGGATAGATAGAAAGAAAGAAAGAAAAGTGGGAAATAAGAGGAGGAATGAGAGGGATGAGAGGACGGAAGGAAGAAGGAAAGCACGTGAAGGACATGAAGTGAAGGATATACTCTGGAGCCCTCCACTTGGGCCACGATTTTCAATTTATTTTCAATTACACACGACATCATTAATAGAATGGGACTGCCTCAGCCCTGCGGCAGCGGCGCCGCGTCGCTACAGTTGAAATGACTGCAAGCGGCGCGCCAAACAAGCATGGCTTTGCGCGAGGGGCAGAAGACGAGCTGTTTCGCTGCGTGTGAAGGTAGCGGGCTACTTGTCCGACTGTGTGAAATTGTGTCTTCAGTTTCGGGTGGTGAACCAATTTCACTTTCTGGCAAGTTGGCAAATTTTCACTGGAACGAGGGGGTAAACACAATGTTCGGATCAGAGGAAAAAGATTGGGTCAGGGGCTTTATGCTGTAGGATTAGAATAGATGAATGATAGAACATGATAAAGGTTACAGTTATAACACTTCTTGTGAAATTTCCCTCTCAAGTATAACGACACGTGTGTGTATTCTAACTACGTGGGCGCTTGCGCGCTCAAATGTGCATGCGTGTGTCGGTGATGGGTCTGCAGCAGGCAGTCAGCAGAGAAAATGAGCAATTGAACAGCAAGTGTTTCCACGGAGGGGAAGTCATGCTGCTCGCTGCCTCGTCTCCAGAGAGACACCCCCCCCCCCCCCCCCCAAAAAAAGGAATGAAAAACTTGCAACAAAAGAGGCTGAATTGCAGTCTGTGCATGAGGAAGACATCGGTCTATTCCAGAAATCTGCACAACAAAGACGAGGAAGATCCCTCCGAAAAACCCCCATGTACCCCCCCCGCTGAATTGCCCTGAATCATCAGGTCCTCCACTCTGCATAATAAAACGGCAGCGGAATACAAATGTGACCTGAAATTTGTATTAATATTCAGAGCTATGCGAGGACAGCGGTTGCACACTCCGGACCATTAAATAATTAATTCGCCAATGATGGAAATTGATGGTTTAGGCCTGTATGTGTGTGCGTCTGCACGACACTCGTTTACAATCAAAACCTGCGTGAAGCCCGCCCTCCCGTCATGTGTGGACGGGCCTGCAGCTGTATCATTACGGACACATTTCACGAGTTGGCCTGTGTGTGTGTGTGTGTGTGTGTGTGTGTGTGTGTGTGTGTGGCCAGGAATGCTAGCCTTTCATGTAACCTTGCCACTGCTCTAGGTGACTGAAGAACTTGCCCGGCTCAACACCGTCTAGCCCCAAATGTGCGTCCTTGATGTTATTTCTAGATGAGGGCCACAAATGCCCTCTAGGACAACGCATGCACTCGTTATTCTGTATGACTCTGCAGGCATGTGTAGCCCCCCCCCCCCCCCCCCACCACGATGATCCACACTCGAGTGCTTTTACCCGTCCGACGAGGGATCACGCAGCTCATCGACAATTATTCAAACCCTGCGAATGTTGGACGGGATCACCCGATGACTCAGATAGCGGCGCCGGTAGGAAGACTGTAAGACAGCAGTCGTAAAGAAGCGATAGACAGGAATTAATCAACCGACTCAACCGGCAAAAACTGTTTTTTTATTTCTTTCTCAACCTCCTCGAAACCTCCCAAAGATGCCCATGATTAATCATGCCGCCGAATAAAGTGAGTGGGAGCGTGAAAGTGTGCACATACATGTGTCAGTGCGTCTGAGTTCTGTCGCCACGTCTCCGATGATCCACGTCCCCACGCAAACACCGCACGACACCACCACGCAGCAGCCGTGAGCTTCCCCCATATGTACGTATGTGACGCGACTGTGAGGCGTCCATGGTGCTGTAGGTTTGTTGCTTATGGCCTTCAAGAAGAAGTCAGACAAAGGTCCCACTGGGCAGTACTTATGGAACCTTCACAGATGGAGGCGCGTTGGAAATTAAAGGAATAGTTCAACTCTTTGGGAAAATGGGAGTTAGACAGTAAGTGTTGGACTATAACTTCAATACAACTGCTGCATCTTTACGCAATATAAATTAATAACCACCCATGAAAAGATCTTGAATGAAACTATATGTCACTCGCACTTACTACAAAAATAAGTATAGTACAACATTAAGTGTAAGTGGTTCATTCAGATTCTGAAATGTCACTGAACATCTTTCAGCCAGGATTATCCTTTTTTTTCCATTTGAATATAGCAATAACAGATTTGGCTCCTGGTTTTCTCCTCAGATGCACAAAGGTCCTGGGAGAGTTGCGCTTGGCTAACCTGTCTTATGTCCATCAGGCAGAATAAGAGATCTGTTAGGTCATCACAGCACACTGCAGGCTTTCCTTCAAGTGCTTAAGTACAGCTGGCAACTGAAGTGGACTGAACCAATCGACAATTTTGATGTAGTGGGACTGAATGGGCTCCCTGCGCTGGCTTGTTCCGCTGGCTCTTACCGAGCGAAACCGATTTCATAGAAACAATTTAGCAAAGGCCCAGAGATAACGCCCTGACCTGAATTCATTAGAGCACGTCCCCCTTCCAGAGCGCCGTCACTACGCAGGCTTTGGAAGTCAAGCCACTCCACCTGGGCTCTTGTCTGCCGAGAAAGAAAATGAAAGATACTCTCTGAGAGAAAAGATGGCCTGTCGGAGAACGAAACACATTATCCATCTCCAGAAGATTGTCGTCTGTATGAATAAAAGATAAAGAAAGAAAAAAGAAAGAAAAAAATAGAATAAAGAAGTTGAAAAAGCGACCTCCTTTTGCAATGCAGTCAGAAGATGAAGCTGACCTCTGAAATATTCTGCCAGAAAATAAATGTGGGGAAAGCGCTCTTTCAAAGAGTGAGAGGTAGAGGCTGAGATTGGCTGCATGGAGCACAAAAATACAGAAAATATAAAGCCTCCCCCACACACAAAAAAACTATTTAAAAACCCCAAGCACTAATGCAGAGCCTTGATATCTGCATCGTATTGTTGTGTTCCATGTTTATATATATATATATATACACTTTTCTTTATATATTTATACGTGTACATAGTAGTTCAATGTTTATGCTTACCTTTGTTCTACTTTGTGTTCATTTGTCTATTAGTAAAATTCCTCATACTCCTCCCATAGAGCTGCTAGTGTGGCTAAAGAAGCGAATGGACTGAAACGTTTGAAGCGCAGTTTCGTTTTTTGATTTTTTTAATCGAATCGTTATTTAACCGGGCAGTCTCATGAGATTATTTCCTAAGAGATGCCCGAGACCAACAAACATTCACAACAACACAGTCAGCCAGGAAATCATAAATAAGAACCATAAATAAGAACCACACATCAGATAACCTTTAAAACCTCAGAGGGGACTCTTGTTCAAGGTGCACACGGCACCGTCTCTGCTGCAATAACAACCTGAGAGCTTGTGGACTTCCCGCACACCACCACTGCCTCTGTGATAATCACAACTAGCAGCCATCAGTGAAAATGGCCCTGATTGGACAATGACGGAATACCATACTCAACTAATTTCACTCCAATCAAAAGTAGCACTTCATCCCTTCCCCGCAGTGCAATCAGCGTGGGTGGCCCTTGGTGCCGTGGCGCTATAGCCATTGAGCTACATCAAGAACAAAAATCATTGTCCCTCTTCTGACAATACCATATAAATTATATTCAGTGATTCAGCCACACAGAGAAAGGAACACACAACCATGCCGAGCGCGAGTGCCTGGCCTCGGTCTCTGCGGGAATCCCATTTACTCGCCAGCCTTGAAAACGGCGCTCGCTCTTTTGTGCTTTTCCTTGTGATAAAGATTCCCATCTGGGGGACTGGCCTTTGCTGTGACAGACAGAGGGGGGGGGGGGGGGGGGGAGCGCTCAGAAAAAAAAAAAAACCCAGAGTCAAAATGATGGAAATGTATTGAATGCTAACGGAGGGGAAATTACCCAGAGTGAAATTGAATTCTGGTCGGAGTTGAGGAAACTGCACAGAAAGGAGCGGGGAGTCCCCTCCGATGTATTGTTGTTCGTATTACGATTTTCATACGCCGCAGCCATTCGAGCCATGTTCGCCTTAATTGCTGGACGCGTTTGAATATTCTGAAACGCCGTTGCTATTTAAATGCTAATAACTGCCGCTGATTTAAACCGCAAAAATAAAGGAATAAAAGAAGTCCCCATCTAATCATGGTTGATGTTTGTGCTCCTTCCTTCAATCTCCCCTTCCCACTCTCCATCATCTACCTTTCATCTCGTGGTTTTTGCAGGCTACAAGATTGGATTTGCGGTTTTGCCAGCTAAGTTGCTATCGACTAAACCTCTGCCCGTCAGTGATTACTCTCCAGGAGAAGCCATTTCCCTCCGGACCTCTCCTCCTGTTCCCGTCTCCGACACGAACTCTTAATGCAGCTCAGAACAAAGCTGTCATCGGCACGTCGGCGAGCGTGGGGCTGCGTGGGAGTCGACGCGCGACGCGTCTTGCGCTCGCGTTGAAGGGCGGTTGTCATTAAAGCGCAGGTCTGGGGAATAATTCATCACGAAATGGTGGCTGTTGATAATTTGCATGACAGAGGGTGATACAAAATGATGTGAGGCGTCTTGCAGCACCCGGCTCCCCATAAATCACTCTCAGCCATCAGTCACCGCGCAGCATCCCCTTCCTGTGTCCTCCAGTTACACACACACACACAAAGGGAACTGGGAAATGAAAGTAGTCAGCATGTAACATATCCCTCTGACATCGTACGTGCCTTTTGGCCATTTGGTACCCAACGTGGTACCTAATCACCCTGAATTCTGCAAGCGATACGCCTTATGTTTCTCTCAGGACAACAGGGGCCTAGTAGTGAGGGGAACAGTGGAACTAAACTCCCAGGTGGCCCCAACCTGGCGAGGGCCCTCAAAAAGCCTGAAGTTTAAGGTTTCTTTTCATCCGCAAATTTGACGGCATCAGCGTAATAAGTAAAGCATTAGAGTGCTCCTGCGGTGCGCGCTCACGTCACTGATGTCTGCTTTACTCCAGAGCGTAGTGCGCTGGGGGCGCAGCAAGAGCAGCGTCTTAGCAGAGCGCCGGCTTTCACTCCTCAGACGCCGTCTAGCGAGCGTACAGGTCAACCACGTTTCTGCATTTCTACAGCTCACGACATAAACCTGCTGTAGATTATGCGGGTAAAGAAGCCTCGGCTTGAACCGCATCGTGTGCGAGGCGAGCGGAGGGGAGCAAGACTGCGACGGAACTGCCAACGATGGCGGAGACTTTCAAAGGATTCTGGGAAGTTGTCTCAGCTCAGAATAAAATTAAAACTTACATTTAAAGAGGCCGCACTATTCCACCTGTCAAGCAGTACAGTAAGTATCATTTTATGGTGCTTGTATTTCCATTCTCTCACAATTTAGAGGAAAATATTCTACTTTTTCCGTCCACTATAAGTATAGTTAGTTACTGTGAGGATTAAGATTAACCTCTTTATTCATAACATTGTATTTGGTTATACATTTAACTACCCAACACATATATTATAGAGTAGTTAAAATGAGCTGTCTTTTCACACAGTTACATTTTATAGTTAAGAGATGTCATACAGAGTTTGAAACTAGAGAAATTCTATTACACTCGACCTGGACTTTGCTGAATCTAAGCTTCAAATCTCCTCGTATGTAATTAGCAGGCCTACAGTCAACGTCATTATTTTTGGATAATCCCCTTTTCTATTTGTGTTTGTTTTTAATCCTCTGCTTATTATTTAGTCATTTTCTATGGAGCCAAATCCAGGCCAATCGTTTTAATAATTTGAGGGAAAAAAATGAAACTAAAAGTTCTGAACTTTGGAAAAAAGCAATGTATTCAAACGAAAAGGAAACGTTTTTTTATGGTTAAACACGATATTAAAAATACATTGTTGTATTTTTCAAGACCAAAACTTGAACTTTCAGTTTCATTTTTTTTCTTCAAATTATCAAAAACTATTGGCCTGAATTTGTCTCCATAACTTTATCTCCTATTCGCTCTTTTGTTAGTTCAGCACAAAACATTAGTTTGCATTGAACTTGATCCGTAAAAATAGTTCCCTTTTGAAAAGCTGCAAAATTATATTGCTGCTTTCATTTGAACAGATGGGAGATAATAATTAAATAACAAAAAAATATAAGTAAGTACATAAACAAGAGCAACGTAGCCATATGCATCTATGGTTACCCATTACATCTTAATGACTTCTAACTGGCGGAGGAGGAGAAAAATCGCCGCAATCAAGCAGAAAACAGGTAAAACCTTCAACAGTTCAATCGATAAAACAGTAAATGAACATAAATTGTTGGGCATTGCTCCGTGGATGTCGTCCACTCTGACAGACGTGATGGACGGGTACACGACGGCTGTGCTTAGACAGCCTTTAAACGTGTGCGGAGAGAAAGAGAGAGCGAGACAAAGGCAGAGAACAGTAAGAGAACGCATGATTCAGCCTCATCATTAAAACAATGGGGTTAAAGGCTTAACCGTGGTCTCTTATCAAATCCCCAGTGGGTGATAAATGTGTCTTCGCTTTTGAACAGAGTAGGACCCTTGCTGATAAAAACAACCAGCGGCGAGCGAGCGAGCGAGAGAGAGAGAGATGGAGAGGCTTATCTTCGCCGATAATTAGCTACTGTATGTACAACTCTACAGCCGCTAGCAATGTTGGGAATCCCAAAGAGTTTCTCAGCTGCACTCCTGGTTTTTTTCTGCACAGGGTTTGGAGGCAAAGTGGAAGTGTGCATCTGTCTGTATATCTGCGTTCATTAGGCCTCGTTTGCATGTGCGCTGAAGGTACCCTGAATGTAGAATACGAACCTCAGAGGAGGAGGAGGAGGAAAGAAATCTAATTACAGCACTCCATCTATGAGGAGAGGAGAGCCTGAGAGCACTGCTGGGATTTTCCGCTACTCTCCTCGCCTCTCCGGAAAGGAGACACCGGTCTCCAGCAACGGGAAACTCAATCTTCTCTGAAGAGATTCCTGGGTGTGCGTAAAAAACATTCTCTCCCTAAATTCAACATCCGCAACGAGCAGACGACCCGCACGTCTTTCTTCCGCTGCCTTCGGTGACTAACTGCCGGATGCACTCGTGCGGGGAACAATTGGCATAGGTAGGGGCCAGGAGAGCGTTATTTACTGCGATTACGGGTCGGACAGTGACGAGGTATAGCACAGATGTATCCATAATAAGAGCAAAGAACATCCTCCGGGCTGTTTAGGGCTTTGTGTGATCGTTACCAACAAACTGACCGTATTGTACCGACTGAAGCTCTTCTACCAAAGAGCTAAATACCACAAAGAAAGTCAAGAACAACTTGCCTCGCTATTTTCTTGTCTGGTTGTCATAACAGTTTGCAGAGCGACCAACAAATCAAAGATTTAAGCTATTCAAACACGTCCTTTCTTAAATCATGTGCTGTGGGTTCAGCTTAAAAGATATCAAACGCACGGTGCAAGAGCAGAATTAAAGCCAATATTTAATACCAACCACATCACTGTCAGATCAAAAACCATAGTAATTGCTTGTGCAATTAAAATAAATAACTAGGGAAAGCACAATTTTTTAGTTGCCCGAGAGGGGGGTCATCACTCGGAGAGACAGTGTGTCATTAATACGAGCTGGGATGCAGTCAACAGTTCCCTGGGTGGAAGCGCTCGCTCTGATGAGCCACAGGAAGACTAATTGGTGTCGCACCTTTCTCTGTGCTGCTGAGATAACATATAGATACTTACTGTGGAATATATTATGCAATAAAAATGAAAAAGAAACGCACCAATGCGCAGCGATTTACATGCAAAACGCATGCGCACACAAAAACGTGTACGAAATAAACACAATTACTCAAACATCTCCTGACACACGTATCCAATGAGAAGAAGGAGTATAGGAGTGAAATGGAAATATAACTTGGGGGGGGGGGGGGGGGGGGGGGAAGACACCTTCGAAGTGGTCGGAGAACTCCCATGCACACTGCAGTGTGCGCTTACTCGTGAGGATTGATTTGATGCCGGAGGCGCGGCTCCATTTCAAGGCCACTTTCTGTCGAATTTTGAATAACGAGACACAGAGTGAGGATTTCACATCCTTGTTCTTGCCAGGCTGCTGTTTTGCGTCTGCTCGAATAAGATCCACAAGCAAACTAAAAAGAATATCCTTGGAGAGTCTTTCTGAACAACGGCCCCGTGTTATCGGTAGAGAGAAACACTGTTAACGTATCATAAAGAGCTTTCCAGCCTTCCTTTAAGGGATTTTGAAATTTTTTATTTTTTTTTCCAACACAATAAAACACGTAATCCTTTTCAACTGTTGATATAATTGCATTTGTCTTCCAAGGAAAAATGATGCGAGAGCTGGCAGCACAGAAACAGAGAGACTTACCCCTGTCAACGGCTTACTTAATGAAAATCCCAGCAGAAAAATTACATTCGGGCTTCATCTGTGCCAACGCTTAACTGTTCCGGTGTGAACTTTTATCTTTTTGAGAGCGAGACTGGAAACAGAAGTGTGTGTGTGTGTGTGTGTGTGTGTGTGGGGTTAATGATGTTGCCCTTTGCTGAAATAACAGTTAGTGATCAGCGGAGCACATCTGGAGGCCTCGAATCACACGGTACAACGGTGAGGACAGACCAACACGGGAGGGAGACGATGCATGAATAATGCAATGCATTAGGGGGGGGGGGGGGAGTTATCATCGCCGATGTATGTGTATGTCCAGAAGAAACAGGATTTACCACGGATGACGGGAAACTCAACGCACAGACAGGAAGACAAACAGCACACTTGCCCTGGCGCTTATTTTCCATTCTTCAATATGCAGCAAATTACATAATAATAACCCTAACCCGAATAAATGAATAAGTGAATAAATGCTGTAATTCCTCGAGACCCAAGTCAAGGGGTCAGTCCCAAACCTCAGCTAAGGATTATACATCCTCCTCACCAATATCTGGCACGCATGTACAGTAGCAGCTCGATCATTAACTGACAGAGAGCACACCAATGGTGACAGTAAAGCATGCCTCCAGGACTACTGAAGCAGATTCACAGTACAGACGCTCCTCAGGAGGTGAAGGAGAGAGCAGAAGGAGCATGAAAGAGAAACCGGGGGATCAGTGCGGAGCAGAAAGAACAAAGAGACAAAGGCTGTATAATTCAACACTTACTGGTTTGATTCCTATTGTCAAGTCGTCACGTTTTTTGTTTTACATTTTGCTGACTTATCAAGAGCTACTTGCATGATAGATAGATAGATAGACTTTATTTCAGACTCGGGGTCCATACAGACAGACACATAAAAAGACAGACACAAACAATAAAAGTACAGAGGCCTAGCAATGCCTTACAAAGAGACAGCTGTACCAATGTCGCCACAGCTGGGACTGGTAGCGTGTGGTGCTAAACCTTATGTTGGTTAAAACAAGTATGATCTCATTTCCAGAGTCATTCAGTCTACAGATGAATTTGTACATGAAATTTCTTAAAACTGTTTGGAAAGTGCGCTGACAAAGCTGCGCTGTGTGTTTCACAGCTTTTCGTTGTTATTCTCATATGGAAACCTTGAATTTCCCCCACCATCTTAATCACCGCAAATCTTTCCAAACACGTCACCGAAGTGAAGGAGAACATCGAATCGCAGCCCTTCTCTCGTAGAAGTAGCACATATTGCACTTGAACACGTGCTCATACACACACGTGAGAGTCCTGTAGCGCACGCAGCTCTGTCATCAAATATTAATAACCACGTACGTACGCACTACACACGGTACCGGCAGCACATGTGTGAACTGAAGTGTGGATGAGAAAGGACTTGCATGTTCTGCACACACACAGTGTGCACTTACTGCGTTCCTGCATATAAAAAGCCGGTGCAGACTGTCCTTTAAAATCTTTAAGCAGTGTTCCCTGAGAGGAGCATTCAATTATAAGGGAGAGGGGGGGGGGGGGGGGGGGTCATCAGATCAACATGGTGGAACAATGGCTGGATAATGAGATTAATACCATCCCAAGACAGTCACCTTGATGCATGACCGAGTAGCATGACACGTGTCCGTACGAGTGGTCCTGTCAATCAGTGGTGCAGACGTGGCCAGATAGTGTGTGTGTGTGTGTTCTTAAAGACGTATTGTCCTTGTGAGAGTCTCCTGGCCAGATACCCTTGTATCAGACTCGTATAAGCCGATGACAATGGATATGATTATGGAATTATTATTCTTATATTATGCTTATAAGCGAATGCATTAATTAAGTCAATTACGCCCGTGTTGTGTGTGTGTGTGTGTGTGTGTGTGTGTGTGTGTGTGTGTGTGTGTGTGTGTGTGTGTGTGTGTGTGTGTGTGTGTGTGTGTGTGTGTGTGTGCCAGGAGCTCCTCTTGTGATTCTGGCTAATGGCATATAAATCCTCTGGGCTGGGATCTTAACTGTGCTTCGGTTAGATATGCTCAAAAGGAACAGGTTTAACGGGAATATTAGCTCGGAGGTATTAAGAAAAATAAATTTAAGACGCGGTGACTTAAATCCATCATTATGGAAAACGCTGCTGATATTTAAGCGTTTCGGAAGCTGCTTGACTTTCTAAACAATACGGACTTTGCTTTGTCGCTTTTGTTAATTCTAACTCAAAAAGTTGAGAGATTAATGATATGCACACATCTGGACGGACAAGACCAAGTATTTAGAAGAGACAGTCTGTTGTGTCGAAGTGCCCTTGAGCAGGAAACCTGCTAAGTCACTGTGAGTTGGTCTGCATAAACACACAGTACCTGGAGGAAAAAGGGGAAAATGAGCTCTGCTGTCCTACCTGCCTTCTTGAACCTGTCCAGCAGGTTTTGCCGGACCCCCTTCTGCAGGTTGAAGTAGTCGTCCTCCTCATCGGGGCTCTTCAGGTACAGCGGAATGTGCTGGAACACCAGGACGTGCTTGGGTCTGGGTTCCTGAACAGAGACACATGTGAGGGGACGGGTTCATCACGGATCTCCTGAGACTAAATTCAATCGTGAGAGCAATTGCAATTATCCAAACGTCCAGACACGGCAAAGGAAGACATCATCTAGCCGAGAGTCTTCGTGAATCAAACGAGAACAGAATCATCTCAGCGAGGCCATTCTACCGTTGAGGAGGAGGCTCTGCTCAGCTGCTCCTCCAGCCACGTCTCCTGGGCCTCCTTCTGCTGAGGGCAAGCCGAGCCGTCGTAGAACAACTGGGAGTTCAGCACCAGGCAGAGGACTCCACCCACCTGAGACAGAAGAGACAGAAGAGACCTGCTGCTCATTCATTTAACAACAACAACTTCTTTACAAAGGACTACTGTTGGAGTGCATCTCCTACCATCTATAATAATAAGTCTATTCCTACAGTGGCTTTGTTACCTGTGCTAATTTGTAACTTCAGATCAACGACAAATCATCTTATTTAAAAACAATACCACGACTACGGCTCCTACACCAATGACAACATCGGCAAAATGAGCATGTGAGCAGGGCCCTGCAGTCAAGGAAGGCCCTAAATGATGTGTTCAAGTGGTTAGAAATATGTAAGAAAGACTCGGTATACATGGGAGTAGGCCCACGTGGAAATGCTGAGCGGACATAAATTGTGTAAACCGTGATTTCAACATGAAACTAGAATTACCGCGTCACGGCCGTATCCCTCCGCCAACCAGTCATGCTGCAGTTAAATCCATGTTCGTCCAAAATAAAGTCACTTCATGAACACTTATTCAACATTTGTGTGAAATTGACATAATTAGCAAATCAATTCTTGAGTTAGGGCCCAAAATGTAATTTGTGTGGTCACAGTGACCTTTGGCCACAACTTCTAATCAGTCCAAGCCTGTTTGTGCTACATTTGAAGAAATTCGCTCACGGCCTTCCCGAGATATCCCGTTCATGAGAATGCGAGTCCAAACTAAAGTACCCTTTATGAATCAGTTACATATTGCACATTGCAAAACAGAGCCATGGAATTTGGCTAATTTCAAAATAAGGGAGGGTACGCTCAAGGCGAACATGTATGCATGTGTAGCTTTAGTCCATGGTCTGAATGAGCCATTCAAGCCACTCCTACTGGCTGTACCAACACTACTGCTAATTAAACATGTCCAGGTCTCTGCTTACCCAGAAGCTGAAGTAGTCGTTCCCCCAAGCGCCACAGTACTGCTCCAGTGTCCTGGGGGTGGGGGTGTTGCCCAAGTCGTGGTTCCCACTGACGAACACCAGCGGGATTGAGGGATCCGTCCCCTTCAAGGCTGCCTTCAGGTCCCGCTCCTGACCTTCTCTGAATGGGGTGTCTGAGGAGGGGGGGACTCATTGTCACAAGGTGAGAGACGGCTCGATGTCCGAGGTGGTGGTCACAGACGTCCACGTAAATAAAACACTGCATTGACTTCATTAATATTGATAACGACAAATAACGCGGACAAGATAAAAAAAAAAACGAGTCAGAGAGAGAAATTGATACGAACGTTGATGCAAACTGTCAGATTGAGAATTTGAAAGGTGAGAGCCGCCCGGGGGAAGGGGGGATTATTCGGATGATAACGATGACAGCTCGGAGAACGATCAATAGTCTGTACAGCTGGACTTTATATCACCATGGTGACTGCGGAGCACTGGTCAGATCCACCGGTCCGAGATACACGAGGCTGTTGGTTTCTTTACAATGTGTTCATTTGTTTGCTTGTCGGGGTAAAATCAGGAGCACTACGCTAAAAAGACGAGCGTACCCCCAGCATAGGTGGAAAGACAGAGAATGGGTGAGAGTCAATCCTATTTATAATTTAGAATGAATATCAAACAAACCTTTCAGCCATTACTCTGGAGTTATTCCTCTGTCTCTCTGTTCTCTCTTATTCTCCTTTCTATTCATCCGAGTAATTCTTTTACTGGCCTACTTTTGGAGCAAACGTTTCCTGGGATGTTTGGATAGGACTCATTACATAAGAGCCTATTTCCGACAGAACATCTTGTGCATGACAGAGCGAGAGAATGCGGAGCTTAAAACGAATCAATATAAAAAAAAAAAAAAAAGGTAAAACGTGGTTTTAAACCCGTCTCTCTTTCTTAATTAGGCCAGCCTGTCAGACTTCTGTTTCGTAAAACAGACTCTGTGCGACACCTTTCACGACGAGTGAATTGCTGTCCTCACATGTAACAGGTTGTATTCCAAGAAGAACAAAAAAAGATTAGTGACGTAAAAGGTTCATAGATCACCTCTGGCAAGTCTCTTGGTCAATATTTACTACTAGACAATGAAATATGTAAGAGATTAGGGATGCAATATACAGAAAGAAAACTGACATTGCAATATGTTTTGCTTCTGTGTCATGAAAAGTAAAACTTAAACTGTACTATACATACCTTACCTATCAATTCAAACAGATAAACGATCAGAGCAATGGTTTTCCAGCGGGGGATGTGTAGTGCAGTTTAAACATGTGGTTTGGTCTCTGGGGAGTTGACCGTCTGAAGCAGAGTGTTGATGAAAACGATGGCGGAGTCATTATTCCACAAACACAATATCTGACCGCTGCCACAATGATATACAGCGCAGACAAAGGCAGCCGCGCTAATGAAGCTGGAATGGATAGCAGGGGGGCCGCAAAGGTTGTCATTTGAAATGCTGAGGCGCTCCGGTGCAGCTGCTGGCTCTCGACTGACCCTGCTGTTCAATTGGATCTCAACAGATTTGATTTATTTATTCATTCAAGAGGAGACTTCGCCGTGTTCGTTATTGCTACGGCCAGTTTCTCGGAGTTCTCAACAAGCTCGGATGACTCCAGAAAGGGACCTTGTCACCGTATTTGACTTTCTTTGGATACATCAATGTGAAAAAATAAAACAAACACTGGTGGCCTCAGAGAGCGACGGGGACGCTGCGCTGCCTTCTGCTCCCTCACACCTCCCGGCTGCCTGCCCTTAACTACAGCCATCCGCTAACATGGCGAAGTCCATGAATCATCCTTCAGCGCAACACAGCGTAAACCAATCCCCGACCACGGGCACGCCATCAATCCGTATTTAGGACACCTTGCTTTAGATTAATGGGGAGTGGCGATGGGCATGACATCGTGTCAGTTTAATATTTGTAGGTTGTTTGGATAAATATGTCCCGCTGCAGTTGGACCAGTCCCGACAGCCTATTCACTAGAAATCTTGATTCATACTTATCCGGTTACATTTGTCAGTTGGCTCTCCTTCGCTTCCCCTTAATAATAGTGCCATACAACATTGTGCGAATGAACGCTCGCTTGGCAAGAGGGTACAATACAGGAACCCATTTCATGAAGTAGGCCCAGGAAATAATGAAGGTTCATGAAGTAATTGAAAAATGAATTTCTATGCATACGTTTCTCTGCCTGCTTTCCTCTTTTGGAATAAGCAACACATGCACCGAGTAGGGTATAAAAACATGGCGCTCTCAGGCCTTGTTCATTTAATGAGATTGCAACACTGCGAGTGTCAAACCTTGACGGGAGACTTTGGCGAGTTCTCGTTGAGCCCGTCCAAGGCTGTGAGCACTTGAGATTGCACACGGTGTGCGGGGTCTTGCTGTCACATGCATTTCCTACACTTAAACAACTGTATTCTCAAGGTGTGGATTTGTGAGTAACTCAAGCACGTAGCGACGCTGACAGGCGGTGCTGATGTGGCACTGGCCTACAGCTTATGACAAGGTGGTAGCGAGGGATTCGTAAGGGTAGGGAGTCGTATTGAATGTATCCCACGACCTTTCAATCCCGTGCATGATGAAATTCACCACAAGTACCGTAAACCCAAATGTCCTAATGTGAACTGTCACCATACAACTAGAGATGTCGGCACCTGATCGGTACCTGGGCCGTCTGGACATATTTTATATACACATGTATTTCCTTTCTTTATTGTGCTTTGGCCACCTTACTGCCAATTTGGCAACGTTGCTCTACTTTACACATTTTGCTGCCGGTGAAATGTGTGTATCTGAATGCATCTGGATAGTTTTCAACCAGGATCTTCAGAATTAGTAGTAGCTTGTGAAAAATATGGTCTGATCCATGTTTAATCAAAATGTAGATACATACAAGTCTCAAATAAGACTCAGAAATTGGCAGAAACCCAATGTTTGATTGGGATAAACATTTGAATTGAATGAGACATCCCTACATAGAACCTCATCAAAATCAGCCATGCTTATAATCTTTTTCACCGTGATGATTCCGGCATGAACAAACATGGTTTCATGCAGTGTTTAGCTTTTATTGGAGGAAGAAAACGTTCATGGGTTCAGTACATAAAAGGTAACTGATATTATCTTCCTCCAAAATAGCGATGGGGCCAATACAAACGAAATTATGTCACGGGCCCCTTTTTTTTTGTCAAATCTGCCCAAAAAACTGTCCCCGGTCCAGATTTTCTGTCAGTTACTCCTCGATACATTCATGCACTCGGTTATTCACATGACAAGTGACTGACGTAGATGTGTAAAGAACGGGAAATAAAAAAAAGAGGACGTAAGGGAGAAGTTTGAACCCAGCCTAATTTCTCACCTTACCTTGGGCGCTAATGTTAGTTTAACAGAACAATGCAGACATTGTCATTTGAAAGGTTTTGGGGAGAGGATGTGTCTGAAACGGTTCGACCATCCGACAAGCACTTCTGACGGAGTATACTAGCGCCTTAAGGATGCCTCCCTTTGGAGGACGTGGCTGTGTCTGGGCTACCTGTTGCCAGTGTGGCTCAGATACGCCGTCAAAAATGGATGGATGGAGGATCGCCCTGACATTTACCACAGTGGTCCGAGAGGATCTTTCAACGGTGCATCTCCTCGGACCACTGTGAAATGGTGAAGTCTGTAAATGGTAACACAGAGGGACATTCCTAAACTTCGACACATCGTGGTAGTCCCAAACTCCATTACAAAGCTATTACTGCACAAGCCTCTGGACGATCCCATTACATAAACACATAGAGAACCTCCCTGATCACCCCCTCCTCCCTCCACCACACTTCAAAAAAAGATTCCAAAATGCTTGTCCCTAAAACAAATTCAAACTCCCCTCTGCTTCAGAATCCCATGGAGAGACAATTAAACAGCTTTCCACAGCTACAGAGAGAGAGGGGGGGGGGGGAGGGAGTCCCAAGGTAACCTCGACTTCACCTTTACGAGTTTGACTCACGTGCAGATGCGCACACATACTCGGGCGCTCAGCCCCGCTGCATCATGCGTAATATCCCTCACGAAACCCCAGAGACGAAGCTTGGATCCTTTGTAGTGCTCATTAGGAGGGTGTTAGGTCCAGCATGTTTCTCTAATCTAATCAGCTCTCCATCTCGCCCCCTTACCCCGCTCTTTATCCTCTTCATTTGTCAGCTTTGAAAACATGTGAGCGAAAGACGCGGGCAGAGGAAAGTGAGGGACGGGCCAGACTGAAGGCAGTACTTGAGATGAGAAAGCGTCTCTCGGGGGTTGGCTTGGATTGGAGAGGAGACGGCGGAATTGGGATGAGGGAGAATTCTGTCAGTAGAGGTCGCAATGCTGCGGGAGCAAATGCCGGCCAGCAGTTCTTTAAGGAACCGTCCAAGTCGAGTCTCGAGTCTTTCAGTGGCAAGTCCAAGTCTGTTATGGCTGTGAAGAACGCTCCATCATCTGCTGCGTGGCAGCCGGTCTGATTAGATCACGGCGCAGCTATATCTAAGGAATTCAAAGCATGTACTGTATCATCACTCTATCTATTAGCATACACTATCGGCAGTGATTAGTTGTGTGGTGCATAATTACTTGAAACAGGCTGGTGCAATAAATTATTTTAAAAAACAACGTACAAAGTCTTTAAAGTAAATAATAATGTATTTTGGCCCTAAAACTGGATATAGATTAACGCTACTCATGGTAACATGATAAAATATCACTGATATTATTAGGCATGATAATAACTAAACTGTTTTTTGGGCCCTAGTCCCCCATCTCTGCAATGACTTGAGAATGTTTCGTTTTGAGGGATTGGGATTGTACCTCGTGGACCACTGTCATGGAACGCAAATGAAAGCCTCCGAGTCCATCAGGGTTCAGTTTCAGAGCAACGACAAACAGAACCTATTGATTCCGCACGCATTAGATTCAACTCGCACGGATGTTTCAAATAGATTCATCAGAGGCGAGAATAAATGTGTTTGTGCGCCGTGTCAGACTTGCAAATGAAGGATGTCAAAATAAGGTATGAGGCATGAGACCGCAGCTGCTTGCTAAGGAGAACAGACAGACGGCGGAGAAAGACGGATGGCAGAGCGAAGGAGAGGAGAGATAGAGAGTGAGATCCGTGGGAACAGAAATACAGTTGCCAATTTCCTGTCGCCGACAGGCAGCGGTGTTGACAATGCCGGTTGACAGCCAGCTTCCTCTGGTCGCCACCCATTCATTCTGTATTGTAAATAAACATTTTAAGGGGAAATGTCAGCCGGGAGACGGAAGTAGCAGCTCCGGCTTTAATATCTCTTCCCGACTTGTGCAGCAGCCCAGTTGCCAGGCAAGTGACGGACGTGGCGAGTAATGAGGATGGCACACACAACCTGTTGTGTCGAGGGCTGACAGTAACAAGGGCTGACGCCGCGGCGTTTAAAAAGGTCCCCGAAGGCGTCGCGGTTTAAACCCCTTCGCTTACACTCTCGACTATCCCAGCTCTGCGCGGGAAATAGAACTCGCAGCGACCTATAAATGGGCCTGATTGGTGTGAGGGGGGGGGGGGGGGGGGGTAGTGGTGGAAATGGATGGTGGCCATGTTGTTGCGGTCTAAATGGCGCAGTCACAGAGATGATGAGGATACTTGGGACGCCGAGAGCGAGGCTCTCGGATGATAGGGGGAGACAGCTCCAGGAGTGTTCAGGACTGTCGCCGCGCAGCTAAAATTGGCGGTCGTTATGACCCAAAAAAGCAGAGGAGAGGGAGGCGAGAGTGGCCCCGTGACTAAGCCAAGCTGAATCTGTGTTGCATGCGAATAGTTTTGCCTCGAGTCAAATTTTTGAAAACGGCGGGGGGGGCCAAGGACAATTTACAGATGACATATATGCGCATAGAAGAAAAACATTCGGCTAAATACGTCTACAAATCAGAATCAAGGCCAAAATTGTTTCCATCACGAGCCGCTCAAACCTGTAAACAGATGCACAGAGAGACTCTGACATGCAGAGATGGAGAGGTAGGTTCGCCTGCTGACTTTCTCTCTCCCTGTGCCCATTCCCTCTCGGCCAGGCAGCCAGACAGGCACCTCACGCTACTCCCATAATTGTCATGCAGATGTGGTTTGCATAACGTTGGCGGCTACTGGCTCTTTTTTTGCTGCACATTAATTCTGCCGTGGGTCCCGCCAAGCCCATTCCTCTTATCCCGTTATCAAATCAGGCAGCTGGACATCGAGAAACACGCTCGCCGCGCTGCAGTCACTTCATTACAGTGACTTCAATAAAAGCGTCCGCTGTTGCCTGCCAAACTACAACGCCTTCGACTGAGAAATACGCGGGTATCGTCTACAGCTTAACAAACAGCTTTTACTTTATAGGTGGAATCATTTGGCTTCCGTTAACAGGTTAGCGTTCATCATCAACATCTGTCACTTCCGAAACAGAGACACGGGGCAGACAGAAGGGAGCACAATTGAACACAGCACGAGTCAAACACGGCGTGTCGGTTCCTAACAAGGTGGGAAATGAGCAGCGACGTTATTATTTGCTTTACTCGACCAGCCATTTCAGGATGTAACCGACTACTTCCAAAAAAAAACCCCGTTCTATTGTGCAAAATCTGTTTGTCTGGCGAGACGGCGAAAAGCATCTGGTGAATTTGGGAAACCAGCTGCCAACCGTGGCAGACGACGCCGGCCCTGCTGTCCCGGTTCCAAGACATCTAGCGTGTCTAACTCCCGGCATTAGATTGATGGAGTGAAACCAACGTTGCGCTTGCCGTTAAGAGATGATTCACAAATGATTGGATAGAAATGGGCCGCGTGTTCTCCATCTGCAGCCATTTCACCAAGCAAAATCTCACCTTCATACGAACAGCAACCAGGTGCTTCGTGCAGACAGATATTGCACGCTGTCACAAGAGGTCGGACGTTTAGAAAGAAGACTTTACAAACAGGGCGGGGAACTAACTTTTGTTTTACCTCCCAGCTGCAGACCTTCAAAACACAACAGTTGGTATTTGTATAGATTTTTTGGGAATTGGATAGAAATTCAAAGTGTCGAAATCCTCATCAGCACATTAACTAAAGTTGCGGGAGAATAGCCAGAAGGCCTGTGCTCTTTCACAGGTAAACATCAGCTGCTGTCATAGGGGAGTTCAGTGTTTGGCTGGCTGGAAAACAGCTAATGTTCACAACCTCCATGAGTAATATTCTGTAGCTGAACCATCCAAAAGCTGATGGTCTTCACCGAGAGCATTAATTACATTGGGATTGTCTCAGAGGGCAGCAGAAGCTCCCCTCGTCTTCTGCCAAGAACCGATCGGACGCAGCATAACAAAGTTCAGAGAGTTCTTGCTACATACGCTCTCCTTAAAGCCAGATCTGTAAACATAAATTCAGAATAACAAAACACCACGTTGTCCATCGTACGCATCCTTTCCGTTCAGTGTTTTGGTCAAATGCCATCCGCCATTTCCAGAGGTGCATACGTGCATTCGTTTTGCAGGTCATCACAAAAAAATTTAAAATAAAAACCTCTGCGACCAGCTGCACCGCGGTCACAAATAAACAATTCTGCCCGGGGCTCAAAAAAAAAGAAAAAAAGAATAATGACAACCGCCATCGCACAGAGAAAAAAAAAGCGTGACATTTTTAATGGTTTCAGTCAGAAACATTCCTGTCACATTCTGCAGTTATGACAAATATATTTGACATTGGCATAATAGCTCCTTTCAGAGCAGCTTGGCCAGTCTAAATCGGAAAAGTCATCTCATGCTGGCCAGGTGAAACACTACAACCCACCGTGGAAACAGAGCGAGCGGAGGCAGACTGCTGATCAGTCCGACCTCTACACACATCTGGATATAAGGTTGAAATATCAGTTCCAATGCCTGATGTAGCACAGATCTGTGGGAAGGTTAAAAAATAAATTACCAATCAGCTTAAACTGAATGACATTTCAGCTCGTAAAGGCCACTAGCAAGTGTGAGCACTCCGCAACGGCACGTCTGGACTACGGCGGCAGGAGCTGCGATTGGTCAGCTCGGGTTGCACTGTGTGTATTAAAAAGCTGTGTTGTGTGTATGCCAGCAGGACGGGGCCTCGTTATCCGAGTAGGAAAACTCTTATGTTCGCTGGCCTCAAGCCTCAAAAAGGTCAGCAGGTGTTAGCGAGAGAATAAAAGATATGAGGTTGCATGGCTGATGGAATAATACATCATTTGAAAGTGTTTGGCTGGTGTTTGACGATCATGTCGAACGTTGCTCAGCACCACCCTTTGATCTCTTTGATGGAAAAACAAGAGCTCAGCTTTTGGGGCGCATGAATCTGTCAACACGCAGCTTTTACTTTTTGGAAGTGCTGAAATCACAAAACGAGGCAAAAAACAAGTTGATCGGTGAAACGGTGTGTAGCGCGTGACATCACAGCTTGTGTTTCTAAATAGTTTTGCAGTTATCTGTAATTTGGGAGAGCCATTTCGCACACTTTCGGATGAGTGCGGAATTTGCGCGAGCCCGTGCGATGTACCAGATGCCACGCGATGGTCGCTTGTGGGACCGCTGCTGTGTCATTTGGTCGCACTAAAAAAATGAGGCTGAGCGGAGTTTAAACTCGCACCACCGGCATCTGCGAGTGCGCATTACGTCCTCTGACATTAGGCGGATAATTACCAGCTGCGCTGGTTGATGACAGTGGCTCGTTTGTCCGTGGGAACGTCTCTTCGCGGCTGCGGCTCGTGCTGTAGTGGTTTCTTTACAGCCCTCAGAATGAAGTTATCGCTCAGAGGAGTTGAATGTTTAGCAAAAACAAAAAAAAGCACTGTACTTCAAAACAGCGTTTCATCACGACGCAACAGCAAGACCCACAGAAAAATATGTTCATTCTCAAAGACGGGTGGAAAAACTGAAACGACAACCTCTTCATTTTGAGGAGAGATGGTAGGAGTAATGCTCTCGTGGGGTTCTTGAAAACTACAACATTTTAGAAAGGTTTTTAGGTGCAGTGCATCTGTTAACCCTACCTGGCATGGCATGGACCAGGTCTCCACAAAGCACTGTGAACCTGGGCCTGGGTCTGAGCTGGTTGACGGCCTCCACGGCCTGCTTGGTGAGCTCGATCTCCTCGCCCCATTCGTCTCCTCCGCCGTCGCAGTCGCCGTCCCTCCAGGCCTTCATCAGCCCCAGCTGGGGGTCGGCGGCCTGGATGAAGTAAAATGGTCCCGTCCACTCACGCTCTGCATCTGAAGAAGAGAGACGAGAACGGACTTAGCAGTAGCGTCGACGGAGACGGCCGCTAGGGTTACTACCGAGACAAGAATGAAATAAAACTGAATTTAAAGCTGCATCAGGCAAGTGTTAAAATGTGTTTTAGTGTTTTAAATGAGCAAAATAAAACACGTTTGAGATCATCATAGTTTGATAGTAAATGTGTTTATTATCCTTTTACACCACCTCAAGATGTAACTCAGTCTTTACAGACAGTCAATACTTGGTTACATGGATGTACAGATTTAAATAATACTCACTTACAATGTGCAAATTAGAGCTGCAACGATTACTTGAGTAATTGATCAGTCGATCAACAGAAAAATAATCGCCTATTTTTTTTAACTATTTTGATTATCGAATAATCGTTCGTACAGTAATTTTTTGTAACAAAAATGGCAAAAAAAAAATGCCATTCTCAGCCTCTCAAATACGGAGATTTCCCGTTTTTCTAAATACATCATATTAAACTGAATATTTTCTGAATTTTTTTGTTTTGGAACAACAAAACAAGACATTCAAAGACATCACTTTGGACTTTGAGAAACTGGGATGAACATAATGTACGGCCTTTTGTTAAACATGCACACTGCATGAGTAACCAATGCTAATTAATTGACAAAGAGCTACATGTTAGAGCACGGACGCCAAAGAACAAGTGTTTTACATAATCCTGATGTTGCGTAACGGAAGGGCCCGACCATCCAATCCCTCTAAAATATTCATTAAAAAAGGCAAACCGTTCCAGGCTTTCCATGTATAGAACGGAAGCAGACACTTCATCTGGCTGATGGTAATGACAACGTTCGACATGAAGGACACAAGACAAAAGCCCGGCCAAGTGATATGGAAATAGAGTCCCTTTGTTGCCCGCAAATGGACCGATGCAAAGAGCAGGTGTAAACAGTTCCTGCTCCACTTGTTCGGTTTCCGGGAGGAAAATCAGTGTGCGCCGCCGTCGCTGTGGAGAGTCTGCATCTGCTCAAATCCCATCACTCACACTCAGCAGGGACGAGAAGCTGTTCAGCATCCTCCGTGTTTAACATGCTCTCCACGCGTCTCTCTCTCTCTCCCAAATGAGTTCACCAAGTCTGTCCTCCGGAGAAACTTGAACAAAGATGGGCAGAGACAAGCGCGACAAAGAGCGCCTTGCCTCCTGGGAATCAGGCGAGTAAAACACTGATCCCCCCCTTAACAATGATCTCCTCTGTGGAATTGACATTTACAACAAAACAAAAAAAACCACGAGGGGAAACGCATTCTACTTTTATGATTAACATCATTATCTCCTCAACCAAATTACATTAGAGCGGCTGCGGTCCAATCTGGCCTGGCCTTGATCTTAACCGATACACAGTGAGGACTGAGGATGAATTTTGAACAGCTGTCATTACCACTGCGGTATATAATTAAGTTTCCTGCTTCTTCTCAGAAGTCTATGACAGCCCATCAGCATTTACTTGCTAAGATAATACAGACCAGATCTGTCTTTTAAGTACATCATAAACTCTCATCAGCACATCTTGAACTCCTGCAGCTCAGAGTCGAAACTCTGGCCCAGCGCGCCTCATGTGAAACTCAATTCCCAACCAGGAACTTTTCCCAATCACACAAATACACATACAATATGCAATGTGCATGTACACCCCCGTGCATGTCGGTCCCACTCCTGATCTATTAGCCATCTTGTTTTGCGAGTGTCCTGAACAACAGACAACAATCTGCAAAGAAATGTACGAAAGCTGCAAGTCCCACTCACACACATCCTGCAAGCTTTTCGTTACCGATGCATACTTTACAGCACAACGCCTCTCTCTGGACTCAGACGTGTTAACTATTTCACAGACAAACGGAAAAAGAAACTTTAAAAAAAAAAAAAAAAAAAAAACAACACCAGGACTTGCAGCAGCCGAAAAAGGCTCCCATGACAGGAGATAAGAGGCAGCAGCCTTGTGTGGCTGCGCTGGTTGAGCAAAACTTCAAACATAAATCGCACAGATTTCTCAGGTGGCAGATTGTGCACTCCAAACAAAATTAATCATCATCCGAGATGAATGAATGATGAAAGTACACAGGGGGGCGGGGGGCTTGCTTTGAATGTCTTCCCTCGAGTTCCCTTAAACTAACTGGTTTCCTCCTGTAGGTGCTAAAGAAATAAGCAGACAGGAAAGGTTCAAAGAACATAAATGAGCATGTTAGTGCGATTGGGTTGACTGCTGGGATGAACCACTTTAGTAATGAAACACGTTGGACTAATTTAATCAACTCAAATGAGGTCGGCCACTTTGACAATAACAAGTTGTGCTGTAACTCTTCCTCAAAAAAATGCAGAAATGTGGTTAAACGTTTGCTGCAGACTAAGAGTTCCTCATTGGAGACCCTCGGGATTCAAAGTAGTGGACCAAAGTTTGAAACATTAAGTTAACGTTAGCCTACTCAAAGTAGATTACAACCAACTCTTACATGTGGCCATTAAAAGTAAGATACAATACTTCTAAACAACAACTACACTTCTAAACAACAACACAAAACGGAGCGTTGTTTTCCTGCACTGATTTGATTCATTTCCGCTGCTAACAGTAACTAACGTTACTCATTTATTCTGTAAACACAAGCTAGCAAGCTAGGCTTGCTACGGCTGACAACCGTGTCCCCTGTTATCAACACGAAGCTACACAACAGCCGTCAAGTGGCTGCGTTAGCCCTGTCAAACTGTTCACCCGCAGTCAGCGACAACAACTTGTGTAACACCCCGAGTTAAAGAGAGCGCGTTAGCATTAGCATGTACGGTGGCTAACCGGTGGGGCTAAATAGGCTAATGACAGCTAGCTAGTCGCTACCTTCAGTCAGTCCGCTGAAAGTCCGATGCTTGGCTCTGAGAAAGATATCCTCACTCCCAGCCATGAGATCCAAATGTTAGAGTTGTCTGAGCAAACTCGTTTGCGACTTGCAAGCCTGTCAGCGAGCCTCCGACACAGGTTTGGTTGAGTAACTCCCTAGCTGTCTTAAGGGCTCGCTGCCTCTGGTGACTATCGGTGATCGACTACACATGCCTGATGGCGAGTCTGTGTGACTTTCGCTGCAGCGGCCCCCAGCCTGGCTACAACGTGCGGGCTTTATTAAGATACAGTATAAAGAGCGCATGCACGTCTCCACTCTAACAATGTACCCTCACAATAGCAATCCAGGTACAGCCTTTACGTGTACTATCACTTAGTATGGCATGGGTCATTGTTCTTTTTAAATATGTTTACTGAATTGTCCTAATCCTCTTCAAGGGGTGGAGCATAAGCCTCTATAAATTAAACATCTGACGTCCTAATTATTTTTGCATTTTTGTGTTAAAAAGTTCGGGAACCCCGTGGTCGCCCCCCACAGCCCCTTGTTAACACGGAGAGAGGGACCTTGGAAGGATCCTTTCAGCACCATGGACAGAGGTGGTTCCACATTCAGCAGGATCCATCCATCCTTTTTATCTAACTGCTATTCTGGTTGCTTTAATATTTTCAGCATTTGAATGAGTGAATGAATGCTTCCAATACATCCAGACAGTTGAAATAACCCTGGAGGTCCCTTAGAGGTCTGCTTTTTAATGGCTAAATGAACCAAGACCACTTTAGATAGATAGATAGACTTTATTTCAGACTCGGGGTCCATAGAGAGCCTTTAGTACTTGCTAAAAAAAATGTATGTTTTGCAGGAGGGACATGTTGCCCTTCAGCTCCTCTC